>PVJH01029148.1:0-26416 GCA_004026705.1 Nesogale talazaci | reverse complement strand
CCTTTCCGGGGGGGGGGGGGGGGGGAGGGCGCGGTTTCCACTACTTGCTTACATCAGTCTGCTTTCAGCAGACAAATATCCATTTGTCTCCTGAAAGAGCCACTCAAATGAGCTTCATTTTCTAGAGGACGTGGGAAATCGCAGACACAACACTGGGCACCCAGAACACCATCTCATCTACTTGCTTCCATCTACTGACAGACGGATGATTATACTGCCTTCCAGCCTCGAGTCACCGCAGCTCAAGGAGCTAAGGTATGCATCCAACCCAAATCTCCCAGCAGAGCTAGGAATCTTACACGTCTGTCTGGCTCAAAAGCCGCTTTCCTTCTCAGCCTGGCGTATGCACCCCTTCCCCACCACTCTGTGTGTTCCCATCACTTCCTCCCTTGCCATCTGGGAGGCCCTCTCAACTGCCTTCCACATGGCTGAATCCTGCCAGCCCAGCCCGTAATCCCAGAAACAAAGTCCCAGCTCTGCTTGGAGACCTGGTGAACATGTCGAGCACTCACCCGGCACTGCCATTTCCTGGCCTGCACTGCCAGTTGTCCTTTTATCTGGTCACTTCTAAGTGGACGGTCAGTTCCTCTAAGACAGGGAATTTGCCTTAAATTTCTTTTCATTTCTGCTCCAATCTCTGGAGTCAGACACTCTACTCCCACGTACTGAGCTCTCAACTCATAAACAACAAGGTTTGAAGTAGGAACTGTTAAGGCTATTTTGCAGCTAAGAGAATTGCCCAAGTCACTCAGTAAATACAGTCTATCTGAACCCACTAACTCCCCTCCCCCCTGTACCTCACCTGCTGCAATTGTGTGCAGTCACTGAGCAGAGAATACTCACTGACTCTATCTATCATGGCTTCAAACAAGGGACACTATTGGTACCCTTTGGCAGGGTCGGTCCAAGGAGCCCTAGTGGCCTAGTGGTGACCAGTGCCCCGCTGTTCACTAAAAGGTCACTGGTTCAGACTCACATCTTCTTTTATTTTTATTTTTGGCATCACTGCCCTCTGATGGGAGTAGGAGACCCAACCTTGCTCCTGGAGAGCTGCTGCTGGATTTGAACCTCCAATACAGTGGGCCGCAGTCCCACACACAACCACTACGCCACTGGGGCTCAGCCCCAAACTCACCATCTTTAGGGAGAAAAGAGATGTGGCAGTTGGCTTCATTTATAAATCGGGGGAGAATGACAGCCTTGGGAACACTCTGGGAGTTCTGCTCCATCCTATACGGTCACCGTGAACCCGAATCACCTTGGCAGCAACGGGTTTGGTCTGGCAAGGAAGATCCTGAAATCTAACATCAAAAAGGATGCTGGTGGACTCATCACGTGACTGCCCAGACCTACCCTTCCCCTCTCACCCCTAGTCTAGGAGCCCTGCATGCCCATGCTGGTCGGAGCCAGTGGTGCGGGCAGGATGTGCAGGGATATTTTGATGAGGTTCAAAAGCCAGCTGCCAGCCCCGCTCTGCAGCACCACACGTTTTAAATACAATGAGAATACCAGCGCTGTTATTATCATCATCATCATTTTTAATGACCTGAGGGAGTCTTGCTGGCTTTTCAATAGAATGAGTTGTTGCTGTGTGAAGAGCAATGATTGCAGTAAAATCATTGGCTCAGAGATCTTTAGTTAGTCCAGATACGGAACTCGACCCAGCTTCTTGCTCCCCCTCAGGCATGAGGGTGGCAACGGGGACGAATGAACTCTCCGTGGGGAAAGAGCACCTCTGTGGGCCGTGGAATCGAGGCTTTAGAGTCTGGCCAATCCTGTCTGTTTCAGGTTTGTCTTTTCAACACCAACCCCGAAGCTCTGGGCTTGGTTCTATTAAGGGAGGTAGCAGCTTTCTTTACATCCAATAGGTCTTTAGGAAATGTAAAAAACGAACAAACAAAAAACTCTAGCACTGGCAACAGGATGAAAGGAGATAAACGAAGTAACAGATTTATCACTGACTTCTTGTATCCATGCTAGAAGCCCTGGTGGTGGAGTGGGTTACAAGTCGGGCTGCTAACCCAAAGGTCAGTAGTTTGAAACCACCAGCCGTTCATTCCATGGCAGAAAGGTGGGGCTTTCTGCTTCTGTAAAGAGTTATAATCGGGCTAAGCCCCGGTGGCGTAAGTGGTTGAGTGCGGGGCTGCAACCCCCCGGGTTTGGCAGTTCAAATCCAGCAATGGCTCTCAGGAGCGGCACTGGGTGGCGCCCATGACCACCAGAGGCAGTGATGCCCACAAAGGAAAAAAAAAAAGAAGAAAAGAGTTATAACCTGGGGGAACCCACAGGGGCATTCTAGTCTATCTGTAGGGTAACTCAATGGCAGTGACTTTGGTGGGGACTTTCTTTTGGAGCAACCATGTTAGAAAGAGGCTTAATTAGCTCAGGTTCCCAAAGACGGGTTTCCACGCTCATTGATCTTTTGGTTTGAATGTCTGCACAGCTCAAACACAACCACCATTACCTTCACCTGCAAAAGCCGGGTTTAACACACAGTTCTGCACATGTATAGCACTGAATAAAATGACTCCTTTTCATTCTTGTCGCCTCACAGAAGCTTCAGAACTACCTTGTCTGTGGAGTAGACGCCATATGTATTATTTTCTACACATCGTGCCTCTGAGAAAATGAAAATTTGCCTCGAGTAACCCCATTGCTACATGGCAGACCTAGTTCCTGCTCCTGGTCTATTATTCTGTCTGCCACCCTGGTACTTCCCAGTCCTCTACTTCGTCTGTACGGTCCATGCACATGTGAATGTTCTTCCAGCAACACCCCTCAGACTTTGGTTACAGCTACCTGAGCCACATCAAGAGCATACCACCTCACTCCCAAGGGTCCATACGATGCACAAAATGTCATAGTTAGGCTTAAATAAATATTGGTGTGATGTTTGCATCCATAAGAGATGGGCAGATGTGAGCGCTAGGCAGTCAAGGTCAGAAAGAAAGGCATTAAAATAACAATTATTTGTTTTCCCACCATTGTCATTATCAAGGGTTTGCTAGATTCCTGATACTCCCTGGTAAACAACGTAGAAGCTATTTTGTCTCCCAAATGGGCAAATAGTCCTTTTCTCTGGAATTCAGTCAACCCATCACGCTCACTGACCTTCTAGTTAGGAGTGTAACCCTACTACTGAAGGCACAACAGAGCCCTTCCCCAAATTTCTGGACAACACCCACACTCATCAAAGCAGGAATCTAAGTTCCAGACCTTAAAAAATGGCCCAAGTTGGAGATTCTTCTCATCTCAGGGCAAAAGTGGCTAATCTCCATATCCAGTCTGCCTCTGGTGTGAAAGAAGGGAGCACACTGGTTGCGTTGGGAGTATGGCCGCCCCCCTTTGTTTGCTGGCTGACCTGTATGTAAGAGCGTCTGTTCTTACAACTTCAGTTTAAGCAGGAAGGCCCCTTTCACCTTTGCCCTTCACTGGCCTTGAGCTTTCCTGGTCATTATGGTCTGGATTTCTGCTAATCACCAAATGATCCCAAGGCCCTCTACATAATACTAAAAGTATTAGACCTGAACTATTAAATAAATTCCTTCCCAGCTAATTACATTCTTTCTGCCTTTCCTTGGTTCTTCATATTGTCTCAGCTGGAGCTGAATTTGAGTTATTTCCTCCAATTCTAAATTGTTGGCTGGGGGTTTTGGGGGAAGCAATTAGAGACCCTCTCCCCCTCTCCTTATTTTGTCCACATGAATTCAACTAATTAAGATACAAAAGTCTTCACTGCACTTTTCCTGAGTTTCTTTGGCCCACCTTTCCCATATTTGGTCTTGATTAGCCTAAGAGCTTTTAACCCATGGGGTTAGGAATGTCATCGTTGAGTATCTAGGATAAAAACCCACTCCCAGGACATCAATGCCAACACACAGGAACTCAACAGACCATTTGTGAGAGCGCAGTTTTCCTGCAGATAGGCTTGAACCACTGATCTGCCCCACGCTCGCCACACAGTGCCACCTGGTTTCTTCTCAATGGGTAGCATGCAGTTACTTGAAAATGGACCGAGGTGCTACTCCATAGCTACGTGAGCTCTCTGTATTAGCAGACACCTATTTTAAAGGCCAAGTGTTTCAACTCAGAGGTTTGACAGTACCTAGGTCTAAGGTTCAGAACTCCTCCCCAGACGACACAGTAAAGTGCACGCGTAAGTTCTGGTACCATTATTAGAACACAGACAGATTAGTTTCCAGTCATATCTTGGCTTAGTTTGAGCCCATAGCACAGTGTTAGGGTTTGGGGAGAAAATTATTCTTAAGGTTTTGTTTCTATCATTGGGTTACACAAAGTTTTATGTTGTTAAGAAGCATTTTCATGTTCCCTGTGAAAAGGTTTTCATGTTTGAGGACCTATCCCTTGGTTTTGATTTTAACTCAAGATATGGAGCTTTCACTACGCAAACCCAGCCAATCTAGCACATTACAAAATGATTAACAGCACATTATAGCCTCCTTCAGTCACACAAACCCATCACATTCAGGAAAATAAAAAACAGCCATGGGGCTGTGAGCGGAGCCAAGGGGGAGAGAACGCTCGGAATCATGCTTTATTTTCTTCCCATGGCTTGCTACTTCAAGGTAGTTGACCTATTTTCCCATTTACCACTTCAAGTCTTTCAGAATAAGATTCCATGTTCGATGGTAAGGTGAATTGGAAGACCTAAAAGAAATGCATATTGAACAAAAGGAAAGAGAGCAGTATCGTGGGTCAGCACATGAGGAGTTCATTTTAAAACGAATCGCTTCTCCTTCCTGCAGGAGCCTGTCCGTGTAGCTACCACTTCAAACTCCTGGCCTTCCTTCTGATTTAAAACATTTGCTTAGATCTAGATCGCTCCAGATTTCAGAACTCACTAGGAACCTAGTCCTACTTTTAATCTAGCTCCTTCTTTCAAATGACCTCTGATATCATCGACGTCTCTACTATGAGTAAGTACTAGTCAGAAAATTAGCTTGTCATACTTGGATTCTCATATCTGAAGTAGCTGATGATTTCACACATCCAGCACGTGCATTGAAAGCATGGGGTCTCATTTAAGCTGATATATGAACATCCTTCACAATAGAGAGAAGGCTATCACAACCACAGCTTCATGAATTTTTCACTAATTCGAGTGGAAGAAGATGTCTGAGTTCAAAGCTCCCTCCGACTGACTTACCGTGGACTGTTTGGTAGCTCATGCAACATCTCTCTGTTCCTCAACTTAAAAGACAATGCGGTGAAAACAAACCCTCCTCCTTACTGTGGGGACTATGGTAAACACAATGATAAATACCTACAAAATGATAAATGCTACTACCACTTTCAGCATTTTGAAAGATGTCAACCCAACACACAAAAATATTTGTGTGTGTGCGTGTGAATTAAAATGCCTCTTTTTGATGGCCTGAGGTGTTTCCTTGTAAGAAACCGTGTCAAGAACTGGTGTCTCTATTCTCCGTCCTTCTAGCACGCACTGACATCCCACTTTATAACAGCTCAGTATGAGGAGACCTGTCAAAATCGACTGCACAGAAGCATCCGGGCCCTAGATGGACAAATGTTCAGCTTGACAGAGGGCTAGAAGATGCTCGTGCACCCTGGGAAGGCCTCACCCCATCCTGCTGTCCTGGGGATGAGGGAGAAAGGTGCAGGTCTGGTGGGAGAAGCTGGGGTCGGCCAGGGACTAGGAGGGGCCCGTGAACATCGTCTTTTCAAATTCAAATCCCGATCAGGAAGGGGGCTCTGGGGCGCTCTTCTCCCTGAGCACCAGGCGCCACAGACGCTGGGCTGGGCAATGAGACGGAGGCGAGACGAGGCGCCGGAGGTCCCGAGAGAGCTGCGGGTGCGGCCCCGCCGAGGAGCGGGGCCCGCCGCTCAGCTGCCCTGCCCAGGCTCGCCCGCCTGCGGGCCCGCGGCCGCCGCCCCGGTTCTCCCCGCGCCCCGCCGCGCGGCCCCCCCCGCCCCGCGCCCCCGGCCTCCCCGCGAGTCTGCGGCGCGCAGGGCTCTCTCCGAGGCGCGGGACCCCGGGTCGGCGCCCGGTGCCGGAGCCCCAGCTGCACGCCAAGCCCCGGGCGGGGGCGCGGCGCCGCGACGCCTCGGGATCTCCGGCGCGCACAGCGCAGAGGGCGGCGCCCGGTCTCGCGTGGGCACCCGCGGAGGAGTCGCGCTGCCGGCCCCGCGCGCCGAGCACCCCGGTCCCGGGGGCCCGAGCAGGCGCCTCTGCCCGAAGGAAAAGCGCGTCGGCAAGACGCCGCGGGAGTTGGGAGGAAGGGGCGGGGCTGGGGGGTGGGGAGGGCATACTCACGCCGGGCCGGGCCGCGTGGGGACCGCGGTGGGCAGGACGCGCGGGCTCGCGCCGGGGTGCGGAGCCCTAGCCCGTAGCGCCCGCGCTGCCCAGGCGCCGCCTCGGAAGGGAGGCCTCTACCGTCCGGCCGCGGACCTGCAGCCGCCGCGCGCCACGCCGCGCCGCGCCGCCCCGCCCCGCCCATTTGTCCCGGCCCTTGCGCCCCGCCCCCGGCGCCCCAGCCCCGCCCCATCTGCCCCCTTTCCCGCTGCCACCTCCTCCCTCCCTTCTTGTCTGCCCGCCGGCTGCAAGGCGCTCTCAAAGGGTGATGAACGCGAAGCGACGTGGAAACCTTTCCACCAAAATGAGCTGTGATATCCTTTTGATGGCTATAATTTATTCCAAATCGTCCCTGGACTGAAACGATCAATTAGCAGCCTGAAACGCACTGTGAAGTAAATTGTCACACTCCCTATTACAGGATGGTTATCATATATTTATAAGGTGTGTTTTCTGCAATCAAAACCAACAAGGTGTTGAGAGATCAGTCATGAACGCACTCCTTCAAAAAGAGAGGGAGAGAGACGCCGGTATTGTGTGGCGGAGGGAAAAAAATATCCCTATGACAACTATTCGAACACCTTCCTCCGTTGGGGCCAGGGCCACCCGTTCCACCTGCGCAGCTAGGAAACACAGAGGACCTGAGCTGGGGAGGACTTGGGGGGGGGAAGTGGGGGGCATAGAGGTTCCCTTGCCATGTAAATACAGATTAGGTATCACTCTTAGGAGAACAGCCATAAGAGAACAACATTGTACCCTTTGCTTAAGTTTGATTGACAATACAACTCCATGGATCCTCTGACGTCTCTTCCTCAGCCCTCTGTGTTGTCCTCCCCTTGCTACTGTTTATGGGTACAGCATTTGCTATAAGGTTTATCACAGAGAGACTCTGCGCTTGAATTCAGATCTGCACTCCAGCTCTCCCATCACCCGTACATAACATGGCCCCAAGTCTTGAGAGAGCTGGCCTGGCCTGGTAGGCTGCCTCGACTAGACCAGTCCGTGGACCAGGAGTCATTCATCATCAGCGGTCATGAATACACATCCAGAACTTCAGAGCTTCACCTGGGGAACTGTCACCATACAGTCATCCCGGAGTCACCTAACAGGCATTTTATAGGGCTTCTGATCCCCAGCCCAACTGATTACAGACAGTGGGCAAGTTTACCAGTGCACTTGCCATCTGACATGTAGCCAAAGAGAGCTTCTTCAAGGTCACGGATGACTAGCAGCTAACTTGGGAGAAGAAGGGGTTCAGGAAGGGTGCAGCAGACCCCAGAGGAAGCAGTGCACACTAAAGAGGGACTTAAGGAGGAGCCAGAGGTCCTTGTCCCAGACACTCAGCCCTCGGCAACATGGTGGGCCGTTATCATCTTTTTTCAAGGTGGAGTTATAAGATGTGCAGGTAAATTGCTTCATTCTCGTAGTTTCACTGCCTGGTGACCTCTATGGTGGCAGGGCTTGTGTGCAATGCCAGCCATTGAGGAGCAAGGAAAAGGGAGACCTAGTTGGGTCTTCTAGCTATTGCCCTTCAGTCTCTCTGGGCACGATGTCATGTCTCTGAAAGCCACGAGGCTAAGGACCCACAGGAAACTGGCACAGCAAGAGAGCCAGACGGAGCAGTGAGCTGGTATCTTAATAGTTAAGGTTTCCTGAGCACTTAGTCCACTCCTCTTTGGCTAACAAAGTGACTTTTTTTTTTTTTTTGCAGTGAGTCACAAGATCTAAAGCATCGTGCTCACTGAGATTTGAATTTAGATGGCAGAGTCTCTGTGGTTAGCTTGTCTCATCTTTTTAGCCACCTGTGAGGAAGGGAAGCGTCCTGGTGGTGTAGCGGTTACTCATTGCGCTGCTGACCACAAAGTTCCGCAGTTTGAAACCACACCAGTGGCTCTGCAAAAGAATGCCGAGGCTTTCTACTCCCATAGAGAAAAACCCACACGGGTGGTGTTCGTCTGGCCTTCCAGGGTCGCCATGAGTCAGAATCAACTCCAGGGCACGGAGTTTGGTTTGGGTTTGGCTCATGAAGATGGCATTCTTATGAGCTTCAGTTTTTCCCATCATAACATTCAGCCTTGAGAGATTGCTTTCTCCAAGACCATACGCCTCGTACATGACGACCTAAAATTCAGGCCAGTCTCCAAAGTCCAACTCCTTCACCTGAGCAATATAACCTCTCACAATTAAAGGGGAAAATGTGTGAAGTTGATCATTTATTAAAGTTTCTGGGGGTGAGAGTGGAGCATTCTGGGAGAAGAAAAAATGAATCGTTTGGAAGACAAAGTCATATGACTCTTTGTCCCCATTACCTGGGTGGATCACATCCTCTTTATTCTACTCATTCTACATTCCATGGTTCCCTCCACCTCTCCCCCCAGTTGTCACCTACCATCTGGCGTCTAGCCAAGGAGATTGTACTCAAGGTCATGGGTGGCTGCTTGGCTAGGGGTGAAGAGTGGGGTACAGGTAGGGTACAGCAGACCCCAGAGAAAGCAGAGCATGCCGGGGGATTCTCCAGGGTCTTAAGAGGAAGTCAGAGTTGGCCAGAGGCCCTTGTCCCAGACACCCAGCCTTACGAAGGAAATGTTGCTTCCTAATGGCCTTTAAATTACCAACATGCTAAACTCTCTCTTAATAGACTTGTAAAGATCTGCTTGCTACCTTTCTCCCCTCCCTTCAAGTAGAATTTGTAATCAAGAGCCCAATTTTGTCATTTGGAAATACTAATTATCTAATCACGCCATGCTGCATAACGTACTTGTCTGCCCAATTAGCTAGGACAATTATTAAAATTCAGAAGCCTAATTATGTCTCAATTTAATGCTGGCAAACTTGCATACAGAGCAGTAATTAAAATCCTCTCTTTGCCTCTGCCTTTAGGGCAGGGGATGATTAGGCCCTGTCAGGGGGTGTACTGAACTAAACCAGTGAAGCGGATTGTGCAACATGACCCTGCATTGTTAAGTGTGTCAACATATTAACCTGAATTCCCTTCAGCCCCCACATAATCACATTTGGTGGAGGAAGAAAGGAGCTAAAACATGAAGCATTTTATTAAAAAAACATAAATTCTTCTTAATTAATGCTATGAGAGTTCTGATGCATTTCATGCTTCCAAGTGCTGGGAGACATAAGAGCGGTTCATCTAATTACTAGCAACTTTGCTCTCGTGAAAACGACTTTAAAAAAAAACTCATTTAAAGAATGATTTGGGGGAGATGATGGGGTGGTAAGGAAGATGGGGGTGGGATGGGATAGAACCCAGAGAGTTGGCTCCAGTAAGAGAGTTGATTTGCAGCTTTGTTTGATGATGGAGCGCAAATAACACAACTGAAAGTTGACTTCCAAAAGAATCCAATTCAAGACCAGAGGCATTAAAAAGAAGAAAGCAAGTTGGGGGGGGGGGGTAAACGCATAAGATGTTAATAAAACTGGAACATTAAAAATCATAATATTGATCCAAATTCAAAATATTTATCTTTTGTTTTGTTTTTTTGTTTTTGGGGGGGCATCACTGCCCTCAGGTAGTGGGAGTAGGAGGCCCAGCCTTTGCTCCGTGGAGCTGGAATCGAACCTCCATCCCAGTGGGCCACAGTCCGCACACAACCACTACGCCACCGGGGCTCAGCCCCAAAATATTTATCTTTTGAGCTTTTAAGTTTGTTGTCTGAAACGCAGGGAGACAGGAGCTGTGGAAGCCCTTGCTTGACACGCAGGAGCCCAGACCCTGAGGCTCCTCACTGCTTCCCTCTGAATCCTCTTCCTGGCCAATCAAGGAGTGCCACCAGATCCACTCGATTCTGTCATCCACTCACGATCATCCACAGAGATTATGCCTGGACTCAACTTCTAGATGTAAAGTGGATTATTTGGGAAGAAACAGGACTCATTTCAATAGTTCCCAAACTTGGTTGTATCTATATAGTTTCTGACTTAGCAGGTAAGGCGGACATGCCAGTTAGGATACTAATTCACATTCACTCTTCTGTCCCCTCCTTCTACCACAGGCAAGGCAAGACGAAGACTCAGCCCCTTCTACTCACCCGCCTTCAACATAGTGGATGGGAGACCATGAAGGGGTGCTTGGTTTGGTTAGACATCACGAGTGAAGATCAATGTGCCTGCTGTTGCTTCATGGTGGAAGGCCTCCTACCATTTAGTTAACAGTGATTTGAAAAGTATTTCGTTAGGTTGTTTTAGATTTGGTGTCTTTGGCCCACTTTCTTCCTTTGTAAGTGTTACTGTTTTCTAAGAGAAGTATAGTTTCATTCAATTCCATGTTGGTAAAAGTCCCACTTTCCTAATCCTGCTTTGAGTACAATAGGGGTTATTATTAGAGGATGTTTAGAGACAAGTCTGGCTGGCACAGGCCCTCTGACTAACAAAGGCAGTGACTACAGATGGTCTCTACAGGAGCTGTTTGGCTGGGGCCAGGATAGCCCCTCAGGCGCTGTGCTATAAACCCAGGGTGGGAGTGCCGCCCCCTCCGCCTCCTGCCGAGTGTGCCCTATGTCTTGAAAATGGCCTTGCTCTGAGTCTCTTTGGATGGCAAACTGAAGTGCAAATCTGTGTTCTGACTTGTTCCTGTGGCTGTCAGCATGTTTTCCTCTTGTCAGCAGCAATTGACTGGTCAGCCTCACCCTTGTACAGCAATTGTAACAGCTCATTGACAGACTAGTGACCCAGCTAGACCTGATAATGGAAAACTATTGATTTTTGTGGGCTCTACGAATCTAAAATGAACGACCAATGTCATGTCATCAATTGTCTTGGGCTCCGATCACCCAGGGGAAGAAAGTTTCAGGGGAAGCTTGTGTTTTGTGACCACGGAGATTCGGAAGCTCGCTGAACACGAACACGGGGAAGCAAAAGTAGCCCGTTTCTTGGGTGTGTTCGTTCAGGGGCCCTGATTCATCCATCCACGGAGGTCCTTGAAAGGCACGTGTGTTAACTACAGGGAGAGTCGGGATTGTCAATTCGCCACACTGGGGTCGGGTGTTGCCATATGGGAAGGACTCTGGCAGAGTTCAAAGCACTCAGCCGCTCATCAATGGTCACTGGCTTGAACCGACTAGCCAGTGGGTTTGGGAGAAGAACAGGGCATGCTGACAGCCTTGGGACCCCATGTGTGACACTCCACCTCTGACCTACAGGGTAGCCAGGACCTAGAATCCACTTGACGGCAGTGGGGTTGGATTGTGTATACCATGCACGCACCAAAACTCACAGACACGTTGGGAAGAAGACATTTAACATGTTTACCATACGCTATCAAGAAAGCTCACCGGGAGAAAAAAGATGGAGACGAAAACCAAAGTGTATTGGTTCGCAAAGAATCCCGTGGTATGAGGTGCTGGCAGTGTGTTGCAGCTGCTTCTCCTGACTGGTGTTGACTCATTTCCAGCAGAGAGCGACGTGTAAGGCGAAGATGCTTTGACTGGGAGATATCACTATTATATTTTAATTTTTAAAATGCCTTTTCCCTCATAGATCGTATTAAAACCATTAAACACTGCTCAAAAAAAGAAAAGAAATGGCTGAACCCCGGTGGCGTAGTGGCTGTGCGCGGAACTGCGACCCACTGGGTTGGAGGTTCAAATCCCACCAACAGAGGGCAGTGAGCCCCCCAAAACAAACAAACAAACAAACAAAAAAGAAATAACAACAACATTTACTGTAACAACAAGTGGGGGGGGGGCAGGATAAAGGAGAACTGATACCAAAGAGAGCAAGAAGGAAGAATTTGTTTTGAAGATGATGTTGGCGGTCGCTGTACAATCACGCAGGAGCTAACTGAACTACGGATTGTTACACTATCTGTAAGAGCTCTCAATAAGATGGGGGAAGGGGCGCTGTTCAGTTAGTGTACTCATCAGAAAGAGATTTTCCTTCTGAAGTCAAATGAGCCATGCGTTGTAGCCACTATGGCCAACTAGATGCATCCAGAAGACTCTGTTCAAAGACCTGTACCGAGTACTGAGAGAGAAAAAAATGTCTGTCTGTACACGGCCTCTATTGAAGGAAGCTCCCTTTACAAACAGGGGGGTGGAGTGGGGACGACTATTGATCCGGCTGTCAACCTGATACACTGACTTCACAATTCACTTGCAGTGAGAACCCAATCATCCAGTAGGCCTGATCAAATTCAGGCTTTCTTAAACAAGAGCTCAGAGGACTAGACAAACGAGAAAGCGCCAAAACCCAGGAGGGCTTCCTGATCCATTTGCTCAAAGCGGGCTGGAGAGAAAAGGTCTCAGGCAGGAGCTAGGCAGAAAGGTCCCCAAGGGGAGGCGTCCCTGGGTGGCTGGGCTCGTATGCGTCCGTCTCTGGAATCTTCACACTCTTGGGTAATGGTTCCTTTATGGCCACTGATTAACTTCACCCTTTACAACACTCTCTCTCTCTGGGTTTCTCACACGATCAAAATCAACTTCGCTAACTGCTTGCCTGCCTTTGAGTGAAGACACACAAGGTGGAGGCTTGAAATCAATCTGGTAGCCCTGAACAAAACATCCACCTGTTAAACCCACAGCAGTCGCCCCTGAGTCGACTGTGACTCACGGCGATCCCATGTGTGCAGAGACCAGGCTCCGCTGGGTTTCCCATGGACATGGCCGGGCAGAAGCAGATGACCAGACTTTTCTTCCATGGTGCCACCCAGTGGCTTTGCATCACCAACCGTTTGTACGACCCCAAGGGCTCCTCGCTGACATCGTTACTTTAATAAATGTAATCCACTTTGGACACAAAACACCAAGTTCTTGCTCAGTGCCATTGAGCTGGATATCCTTGCAATTATTCCTTTGCCTGAACCTAGGGCGGCAGCCACGGTGTCCACCCATCGTGGTGAGGGCCGTCTTCCTTCCCACTGCCCCACCACTTTACGAAGCATGAGGTCCCTTTCCAGGGCCTGGCTCCCCCTGACACTATAGCTGATGTATGAGAGACACAGTCTGGCCATTCTTGCCTTTACAGAGCTTGTCTGTCCACTGATGTGTTAGTCCGGGTAAACTAGAGAAACAATTCTTAGACACGTATATGGTTACAAGGTTTATATACAAAAGGAATGGAACATTCCAACCCAGTCCAGTTCAAGGTCATAAGTCCAATATTATCCCATATGCTCGATACCAGTCTATAACGTCTCCTTCCGACTCACAAAGTCACAGGCCAGTGGGTACAGAATCCTGGCGCTGGCAGGGGTCTCCCCATGCCTCCTCTCTTTCAGGACTCAGGGTCCATCAACAGCATCCAGTGGTGGTAGAGACAACTCAGGGCTGGCAGGGGTCTCCACATAGCTTCTCCAGCTTCAGAGGTCTGGTTCCATCAGGGTAAGGCCATGTGGCTTCTCCTCTAACTCCTTCAGATCTTCGGATGCTGCCATCCTGTCCATAATTCATTGTCTCTGAGACTAACTCCCAACAACTGGGGAGACAGTTTCTCATCTCCATCAGGGAAATACTGCGAAATTTCCCAAAAGTCTCAGGAGAAACCCATGCCCACACAGAGGCCTCATTGGCTACTCAATAGCTATCTCCAGATTAACAGGCCAGACTCCACCCCTACATCTCAATCATGACATTAACATAAGCACATGACCGCCACAACTGGATTGTTAATTTGTTGTACTTTGGTGGCTTGTGTGTTGCTGTGACGCTGGGAGTTGGGTCACTGGTGTCTCCAATGCCAGCAGGGGCCCCCAAAGGGAGCAGGTTTCAGCCGAGCTTCCAGACCAAGCACAATGAGGAAGGACTCGACTCTCCACTTCAAAGGAAGGAGCCGCAGAAGTGCGTGCATCACCACAAAATGTGGTCAGATACGGGAGACCTCAGCAATGGAGGTAAACCGTGCCTGAGGAGGGCCCCGAGGCCCATGGGCACTGGGACGGGGACGGGGACGGAGGGGGAGGAGCTCTTTTCTTGGAGCGGGGTCGACCATGGTGATGTGAGTCAGGTACAGCCTGTGGGAGTGGCGCCTTCAGGATCTTCATTTGCTGATGGGGTGGGACTCAAGATCAGGAAAAACACCTGCCAAAATCTGCAAGTGACTGGCACTTGTTAGGTGGGACGTTCCTGTAACGTTCCTGGATGAAGGACCAAAAGAGCTGCTTCAAAAGGATGGAAAGAGACAGGTAACCGATTTGAATGGAACTCACTGAAATCGTGTGCATGCCGTCCTGCTACTACCAGTCCATAAACAAATCCCATCTGTCTTCAGTATTGAACAACACTAAATTAATGGGGTTTTTTATATCATAAATCATTGTATTGGGGCTCATACAACTCCCATCACGATTGATGCATATGTCAATTGTATGCAGGCCACATTTGCACACTTGTTGCCACTATCACTCTCAAAACACCCTTCCTCTACTTAGGCCCCCAGTATCAGCTCCCCATATTTCCCCTCCCTCCTCACTCCCCCTTCCCCATTAATGGGATTTTTAAAAACCAGAACGTAATCTTTGATAAATGGCAAGATTATGCCCTTGTAGAGTGTTAAACATTGTGTTCTTTTTTTTTGGAGGGGGGCATCACTGCCCCCTAGTGGGAGTGGGTGGCCCAGCCTTGCTCCTGGAGAGCTGCCGCTGGATTTGAACCGCCAAGCCTGCGGGCCACAGTCCCGCACTCAACGACTTACACCACCGGGGCTCAACCCGTATTATTTTTTAAATATTGTATTCTTTTATAAATAATAATGATAGAAGATGAAAGCTACTTGTTCATTAACATCTTTGCTTGGCCAGGCAAGATGAAAAGTGGACGACATCATGTCTCGACCCAAGGTTCTACGATTTTCAACTCAGTTCTGGATTTTCAAATTCCAATCTGTGATTAGTTGAAATTCTGGAAGATGCCATCTTAGCCACCATCATTTTAAGTTCAGAATCATCTTTTTATGACTCTTACCTCCAGTCCCCAAGTTTGCTGGCAGTTGTCCCACAGTAATGATGGTGTTTGGAGGACAAACTCAATTTTGTTTTCTTTTTAAACTTAATTTGTAAAATTTCAAAAAAAAAAGTTAATCTGTAAGTACCTATTTTGTGGTGCTTTGTGGCTTGTCGATTTAGATGTATTAAACATGTTCCTTGGGCCTCGTATTCCCACCACTAGGGCAGTGATGCCTAAATAAAAAAAATTTTTTTTTAAAAAACCATGTTCCTTCCAGGAACCAATCATAAAGTTACACTATCCGACCCCCCGCCCCCCACCAAAAAAAAAAAAAAAACAACAACTTCTCATGATGAATTGGTAAGGGGTTCACATTCAACAACCTAATTTTTCAAAGCTGCCAATGGCTTCATGCAATTGGAAGAAGGACTCCTCGGAGCCGTGGCCTATGCCTTTTCAAGCCAACTCCATGTGAAACCTTCTCCTCTGGTGGATCCGATGGCCATGGGAAGGCCCTGGACTTTATACGTATCTCCTTGTAAGCTTTTCTGTCTACCACGACATGCATATTCTAGTCATTCCACTCTTGCAGTCCCATCTCCAATGATGACGTTTGGATTTGCTGAATACATGCCTGCGTGACAGTTTTCTTTGATGCTCCGTGTCCTTCCAACAGTTCTGCGTCTCAGCAAACCCTGGGGCTCTCTTGCGAGCTCGTGCCAATGATCTCCCCATCTGGATAATATCACTTTCTATTTGTCTTCCCCTTGTCGCTTTAAGACTATCATAAATGTTCTCTTAAAAAGGAAAAAAAATTAAAACACTAGAAAGAAAAAGCAAACTAAATAAATTTTATGAACATAAATAACAAAATATTAGAAAATTAAATCCAGCAATATGTAAGAAGGATGAATATCATCATCAAGTGAGGTTTATCCCAGGAAGTTAAAATTAGTCTGCCATCCCCCCAGACCATGAGTCTCATCCTTCCCATTTGGAACTGAACTGACCTTCACCTCATAATAGATATCCAGTTCAGATCCAACAGGCAACATTTAGCCAGGAACAATGTTGAGAGGGTTTGGAAAGCCAGAATCATGGAAACAGAAAACACAGGGAAGAAGTACCATAAACAAAGACACATTGAGAGGAATGCAATGGTGAATAAGAATACGTATGAGTTATTGAATGATGAACTGTTACCTGCTTTGTAAATCTTCACCTAATTCACAAAACTTAAAGTAAATAAAGGTAGACTGTCATTTGAAAACCAAAGCAATTAATATACTAGCCTTCTCCTCAAAAAGGAGAAAAAACACACAATAATCACAATAGATGCAAAAAGTGCATTTAATAAAATTTAACATTCATTCATGATAAAATTCCTCAGCTAACTAGAACTAGAGCATCTAAGGAGAGCATGTGGATAGCACCAATGATACATACTGGTCAGAAATCGAGGGCTCTTTCCCAAAGATGAGGATAAGGCAGCAGCGACCATGCTGCTTCTAGCCATGCACTTACGTTCCTGGTCAGAGTGAAACAGCCAGATAAACGAACAGAAGGCATAAAGAGTGGAAAGAAAAGTGTATCACTAACCTTGTTAAATCTACTCGTCGATGAATATAACAAGCCAACTAGTTTAATAAGAGTTAATGGCAGGGGCTGAGCCCCGGTGGCGTAAGGGGTAGAGTGTGGAACTGCGGCCTGCGGGCTTGGCGGTTCAAATCCAGCAGCGGCTGGGTAGCGCCCACGACCACCAGAGGCAGTGATGCCCACCAAAAAAAAAAAAAAAAAAGAGTTAATGATAGATCAAAATATAAAAATCACATATATTTATCATTTTTTAATATTCTATTTACATAGCACATACAACATCAAATATTTAGCAATTCATTTCATAAAATGCATGCAAGACCTCTCTTTCTACATTGGGAAAACATTGTTGCAAGAAATTAAGTAAGAGTTCAATAAATATTTATTTCTTATTTATGATTTTGAATATCCACTGCTGTTAAGATGCCAATTCTTTCAAATTGATCCAAAGTTGTTACATGGAAATTAAAAGAACCTAAGATAACCAAACTGAATCTAGAATATTTAAATTACCTGACTTTGGGGCTCAACATACGGATACAAGATCAAGGACAGTAAGGTATTGTCCAAAGGTGGATCAACTGAACAGAACAGACTCTGAATAGAACCACACAGAAAAGGTCATATGAAGCCCAAACAAGGTACTGAAGCAGTTACTTGGCACTGGAAGAAATAGTCTTGAAAACAAACTGGTTCCCTTGAGAAGAAATCAATTCCAGAGCTGGGAAGGGTGCAGTAAAAGCAGGTCATGGTGGGCCATCGGCTGGTGTGTTCTGGGAGAAAGGTGGATTTGTTGTCTTCCTCTTCACCATATCCCATCCTGCATCCTGGAGCACGAAGGCATCTCTGCGAGCCTGGAGCAAACTGCCCTGGGTGTGGGTGAGGCTATCGGATGGACATAGGGCCCAGGCCACCGCCATGGAAAGTTCTGAGGGACCAAGACCAACCCTTTGACCACCTCCTATGGGAGCCCTAATCACCTAGACTCTTTGTTATTATTTCTTTCCCCTCCTCCTTTTCCTTCAGAGCATTTACTATACAAATAAATGCATGACTACATTCTCATAAAAATTATAAGTACATATATAGGTTCAAAAGCAAAATACCCATCTTCTGTCCTCCATCCTCACCCTGTCCAGTGCCCTTATGTTCCTCTTCTAGAAGCTTAGGTAAGATTTTGACTCCTAGCTATTCACAACCCAGCTTAGCTAGCTGTTAGCTGTGCTTAACTTGTCTGTAGAATCAGGCTAGTGACATTATTTACTGAGCTATTATGAGCACTAAATAAGATCAGTCATGTAAGAAAGGGGTGGGAACAGTGTTAGGCCCAGAGTTAACTCCTGGATAAGCGTTCACTCTTTCCAGTTTGTTGTGTCTCCTCTTAAAGCTTCTCTATTTCAAGTGTATCAAGGAAAAAAAGATTACTGGGGGGGTTCCCCCATAGTCAACCGGTTTCTTACACACGTTGTGTTCATTAAGCCCTGTCCATGACCAACAGATGTGGAATCAGGTCCTGACCTCTCAAGCTATCTTATGTGCTCACAGATTGGCTCAAGTTGGCTCTTAGATACAGTTGGAACAGGGGCTGCAGCAGTTTCTTCCCAGTATCTGAGAGAGAATTCCTTAGTAGCTATTCTGAACTGGACGGTGTCCCCCAAATTAAATGTTGTACAGAATAACCTCTAAGCCTGTTGCTCCCTTTGGGAGCTCTGGGTTGGTTCCCAGAGGGGTGAGGAGGGCCCTCCTGATTCCTTCCGTTCTCATCTTCAGGACCCACAGGGGGGAGATCTAGTAGTGACCAGATGGTAAGTGTGGCAGCCATGTACTTGTGTGTCAGTTTCATGATTGGGGGTCTAGGGTTGGAGTTTAGCCTGTCACTCTGGAGATAGCCAATGAGACCTCTGTGTGGACATGGCTTTCTCCTGAGAATTCTGGGAAGTCTCACAGTATTTCCCAATTGGAGAAGAGAAACTTAACTCAGTCTCTTGGAGTCAGTCTACTGACAAGATGAGATGACAGCATGCTGATCGATCCTGATTTCTGGAGACTTGAGAAGCTAGAGGAGAATCCACATGGGCTTATCCTGATGGAACCAAACCTCTGGGGCTGGAGAAGCCACATGGAGACCCCTACCAACGCTGAGATGCTTCTCCTGGCAATGAACAGTGCTGATGGACCCTGAGCCCTGGGAAACGAGAAGTCATGGGGAGACCCCTGCCAGTGCCAGGATGCTTCTACCGCCACTGGATACGCAAGACTCTGCATCCACTGGCCTGTGATTGTTCTGGTGCTGTTGCACATGCTTCATGAGTCAGAAGGAGACTTTATAGATTGGTATTGGACATCTGGGTTAATATCAGACTTATGACTTTGAACTGGACTGGGTTGGGATGCTTTCTCAATGATCCAGTCCTCTTGTATATAAACCTTCCCTTATATCCATATGTGTGTTTATGAATCTGTTTCTCGAGTCTGCCCGGACTAACACAGTAAGCAAAGAAAAACTCTTTGGATTGACCATTTGTTTTTCTTCTTAGCACATACAGACTTTCATCCCTGGGACCGACTTCTTGGCCTCAGTACCTCTGCTCAGTGTTCATTCCTCACTCCCCAAAAGTATGAGAACCCTTAGCACAGCCACTCGGGGCTCTTTGGAAATGCTGTCTTCAGAGAATAGCATCTGTGAGAAAACCAATCATTACTTCACTCAACCCGGGTGGGGGGGGGGGGGCGGAAATGAGAAGTTATATGCAGTTTTAAAATTATTCATATTAAATATACTCTTAAAAGATTTTTTTTTCCTCAGCTGTCCTAAGGCCAAGTCTTATTCTTGGTCTCCACAGAGAGTTATGTCCTCCTAATTCCTTTATTTGCTGCTGTGAAGGATAAAGGAGGTCTCCGGGATCCACACAGGGCCTGGAGCCTTGTTGCCCTTTCTCCTTTTTCCCACCTTCCCTCATCCCTCCCTTTTAGCCTTATTTCTTTCTTATTTCCTAAGCATGTTTCTTTAACTATTGGCTTAGGTTTTGAAGGCAAGGACAAGGGACTCTTGCCCAACACCTTATGACCAAACTGAAGGGCAGCTTTATTTTTAATCTAATGAGGATGATAAAATGGAGTTGGGTGTTGAAGCTTTGTGGGGGTGGATATTATATTGACGGAGCTTATCTATGTGAGTGGAAATAATGTTCCTATGGCATCGAATGTCTGTGACTATCACTCCCGCATTACAATGAATACCAACATTTTTTAAATCATCAGCTTCATCAAAACTCACTACTTCAGAATCAATAGCTTAAAGCCACACCCAAACTTAAATATGATTAAGACTTGCAGGCAGAAATGTAGTTGACCAGAAGGCTGATTAAATTAAAAATGCAGCTAAATACCTATAGACATCCTACTCCCACCACCTGAGGGCAGTGATTCTAAAAAAAAAATAAATAAAAAAAAAATAAAAATAAATACCTATAGACACTTAATTTGGGAGGGGGCATCACTGCCCTCTGGTGGTCGTGGGAGCTACCCAACACTGCTCCTGAGAGCTGCCGCTGGATTTGAACTGCCAAGTCTATAGGCCACAGTCCCACACTAAACCACTTATGCCACCGGGGCTCAGCCCTAGAGACTTAATTTTTGATAAAAGACTAAAACATATTAAGTGGGCAAGAGATAGCCTTTCTAGTAAATGGTTCTGGAAAGACTGAATCTTCACCTGCAAAAGAATGAAATGGGGCCCATAATTCAGATCATGTGCAAAAATGAACTCAATATAAATGAACTAAACTAAACAATAAAAATGAACAAAATAGGGCTGAGCCCCGGTGGCATAAGTGGTTGAGTGCGGGACTGCGGCCCGTGGGTTTGGCGGTTCAAATCCAGCAGTGGCTCTCAGGAGCAGCACTGGGTAGCGCCCACAGCCACCAGAGGCAGTGATGCCCCCCCCCAAAAAAAAAACACAAAAATGAACAAAATATAAGTCACACAATTATAAAGACCACCAATGAAAATATAGAAACAAACTTAAGGACCCTAATAGAAGGCAAAAACACACTACTGAGCACGATAAAAACATCCACACTTCAGAAAACAAAATAAAGAACTGGGAGCTACTACAAATACAACATCTATGCACAACAAAACACTTCATCAAAAGAATCAACAGAGAACCCACAGATTGTGGGAAAAATAGTAACAATACATTAAATAATGGACTAATCTCCAAAATCAATAGAAAACTACATCTTAGCAAGAAAATATATAATGAACCCAATAAAAAAAAGTGCATAAGACATGAATAGACAATTTGCCAAAGACAGTACCTTGGAGGCCAACAACCATATGAAGAAATGTTCACGATCATTAGCATTAAGAGATATAAGATTAGCAATAAGCGATATAAAATTAAAACAGTGAAATATCACTGCGGCCCACTGGGATAGAGGTTCGATTCCAGCTCCATGGAGAAAAGGCTGGGCCTCCTACTCCCACCACCTGAGGGCAGTGATGCCCCCCCCCCAAAAAAAAGAAACATCACTTCACACTTACACTTTGGGAAAATTCAATAAAACAAAAAGTAATAAATATGGAGTGGTAAGAACACTTTTACATTGCCAGTGGGACTTAGAATTGTACATCTACTATAGAACTCATTGTGATATTTCTGTAAACAAATGCAACTACAAGTATCTTATGATCCAGCAATCTCTGTACTGAGTATATACCCTAAAGGAATCAAGAATACAATATGAACAGACATATGTACACCTATGTTTATTGTAGTGATTTCCATAAAATCAAAGCCATGGGGCTGAGCCCTGGTGGCGTAGTGGTTGTGTGCGGGACTGCGGCCCACTGGGATGGAGGTTCGATTCCAGCTCCATAGAGCAAAGGCTGGGCCTCCTTCTCCCACCACCTGAGGGCAGTGATGCCCCCCAAAAATTAATTAATTAAAATAATAAAAATAATAAAATAAAATAAAAAAGCCATGGAATAAAACAAAAAGTCCAATTTTAGTGGAATGGATAAACAAGCTCTAGTACAGTCATATCACGGAATATTATGTAACTATAAAAGAACAATAAAAGTTCTTCAAAACGTCACAAGACATGGACAAACCTAGAAAACATTATGCTTCGCAGACTCAGTCAATCTTACAAAAGATAAACATTTAGGGCTGAGCCCCAGTGGCGTAGTGGTTGTGCGCGGGACTGCGGCCCACTGGGACGGAGGTTCAATTCCAGCAGTGAGGCTGGGCCTCCTACTCCCACCACCGGAGAGCAGTGATGCCCAAAAATCTTAAAAAAAATAAATAAATAAATAAACATTTAATAACACTACTGTTATAAGGAAAAACAAAGAAAAAAGAAATGTGGTTTATATACCAGTAGAAAAGAAGGAGGGGGAAAGGGGCAAGAACTGGAAGAGGAGAAGGATGGGTTGTTGACCTGGGAGGGAGAAGAGATGGGGAAGGGGAGAAAAAGAACCACATATACGGAGGGTTTAATAGGATATTGTTGTTTCTTTCCTTTGTTGCAAATGAATGGCATAAGTATATATAGTACATACCTTTACAACAACAACAAAAAACCAAAAACCAAGCCAACCCAAAACAAAAAGAATAATTTATAAATTATCAAAGGGGCATTGGGAAGGGAGAGTTGGGGAGAGAGGGGGGAAAATGAGAAACTGATGCCAGGGGCTCAAGTAGAAAGGAAATGCTTTGAAAAAGATGATGGCAGCATATGTAAAGATACATTTGACACAATGGGTGGATGTATGGATTGTGACAAGAGCTATAAGAGCCCCAAATAAAAATTAAGCAAACAAACAAACAAAATCCTCTCAGGTTCCTTATCCCTCAAACCTAAATAGTGGTCTAGTTGATTTAAAAAAGAAAGAGGAGGGCTGAGCCCTGGTGGCGTAAGTGGTTGAGTGCGGGACTGCGGCCCGCGGGCTTGGCGGTTCGAATCCAGCGGCGGCTCTCAGGAGCAGCACTGGGTAGTGCCCACGACCACCAGAGGCAGTGATGCCAAAAAAAAAAATAAATAAAAGAAAGGAAGAGGAGGAAAAGTAATATTGAAAAGGACTTGGAGTCTTTAGTGGCAAACAAGTTACTCTCAAACAAATAACATCCAACTTGTTCAAATAGAATCATAAAAAGCCAAATGTGTGTTGTTGTTGTTGTTGTTGTTTTTTGGGGGGGGGGCATCACTGCTCTCCAGTGGTGGGAGTAGGAGGCCCAGCCCCACTGCTGGAATTGAACCTCCGTCCCAGTGGACCGCAGTCCCACGCACAACCACTACGCCACCGGGGCTCAGCCCGCCAAATGTGTTTTTCATAGAGAGAGTTCAACTGGATCACCAACACAGGATGTCTGTTGGTTAGGCATGAGATAATAAGGAATCTAATCATCTTTTAGACAGCTTCTCTACGTAATCAGGGACTTGTGGATATGTCTTATGACACTATCACCAGCAATAGCCGTCTTGGTAAGATTCTTCATTGATTCCTCATCTCCTTGAATAACAAGGTAGAAGCAGTCAGGGGCAATACACATACTTTTTAGTCTTTTGATGCCAGTTCAACCTGTGAGGTATTGTAGGACGGCTTCTTTGGACACAGTGGGACACACACACACACACACACACACACACACACGGCTGGTCATCCTAGATTTCAGCTGGTGATCTCAGATGTTAGATGTTCTATCTCGGATTCTGTGGAGGCTCAAACATTCTTGGAGAACATAGGCTTGTCAAACACCCAACACAACCTTACCGGTGGACTGAAACGGCCAGTGTGTATTCCTTTTTTCTGAACTTTGTCGAGATGCAATCTACATAAATGTAATTAAAAAACAACTCAGTCACATATGCAGTTCCATGTGTTGAAGATGTGTATAGTCACCAACACCATCCAGATACAAAACTGTATCGCCCAAAGTGTTCCCCTTTGAAGTCAATGTGTCCCACCCTCACACCAGGCAGACATCAACTGATTTTTCTCCTTGTACATTAGGGTTAGCTTAGGGGGTAGGCATTGGGGCTGCGAACCACAAGGTCAGAAGCTTGAAATCATCCGCTCCATGGGGAAGAGATGACACTTTCTACTTCTGTAAAGAGTTATGGTCTCAGAAACCCAGAATGACAGTTCGACCTTGTCCTCGATGGTCATCGCCACGGGTAAAAATTGACTCAATGGCAATAAGTGTGAGTTTGGTATTGGACATGGGACACATACTTTTAAAAAGTAATAAATCATCTTATTGGGGTTCTTACAGTTTTTTATGTCTATACATCAATTTGATCAAACACATATGTTACCTTCTTTTCAAAACATTTTCTTTCTGCTTGAGTCCTTGGTATTAGCACTTCTTTTCTTCCTCCCTCCCCCACTCTCCTGCCCTAGCACAGTTTTTGTTTCTTGTTTGTTTGTTTGTTTGTTTTGGGCATCACTGCCCTCTGGTGGTCATGGGAGCTACCCAGTGCTGCTCCTGAGAGCCTCCGCTGGATTTGAACCGCTAAGTCCGCAGGCCGCAGTCCCACACTCAACCACTTAGCCACCGGGGCTCAGCCCTAGCACACTGCTTTTAAGGTTCACTCTTGCATGTTGCAGTCACATGTATCAATACTGATTCATTCCTGGAGAAGAGTCCAATGTAGGGAAAGAACACTTTTAGCCTAGCCATTCATCATTCATCACTGGATGACTATTTGGGTGACTGTGATTTCTTAGCTATTATGAACAGTGGTGTTAGAAATATTTGCATATAAGTTTCTATGAGCATAAGTTTTTAATTCTCTTGACTATATGAGTTTGCCTAGGAGTGGATTGCGGGTCCATATAGTAATTCTATGTCTAACTCTCTGGGGAACTGCTAAAGTGTGTTCCACAATGGGTGTACCATTTTACACTTCACCAGCAAGGTTTGGAAGCCCCAACCTCACTCCATTGTCAACAACCCTTCTCATTTCCCAGGTTTGTTTTGTTCTTTGTCTTGATTATAGCCATTTAGTGGGTGTGAAGTGATAGCTAACTGTGGTTTTGATTTGCATTGGATGTTAAGCATCTTTTTATGGGCTTATAAGCCATTGGTATATCTTCCCAGGAGAAAAAGCTATTCAATCCACCTGTGGCAGTCACCTAATCTGGTGTCAGTTTGAATATTACAAGTGTAAGGGGGGGGCTGAGCCCCGGTGGCGTCGTGGTTGTGCGCGGGACTGCGGTCCACTGGGACGGAGGTTCAATTCCAGCAGTGGGGCTGGGCCTCCTACTCCCACCACCGGAGAGCAGTGATGCCCCCAAACAAACAAACAAAAAAAGAGTGTAAGGGGGGCTGAGCCCCGGTGGCGTAGTGGTTGTGCACGGGACTAGGCCCACTGGGATGGAGGTTCAATTCCAGCAGCAGCTCTACGGGAGCAAAGGCTGGGCCTCCTACTCCCACCACCAGGGGGCAGTGATGCCAAAAAAAAAACAAAAAATAAACAAAAAAAAGAGAGTAGGGGTGGAGTCTGGCCTGTCAATCTGGAGATAGACAATGAGACCTCTGTGTGGGCATGACCTTTTCTCCTGAGAATTCTGGGAAACTGAGTAATTCCATTCTGGAGGCAGGAGACGCTATTTCTCTCTGTTCACTCCCTCGGAGTCACTCGACTGACAAGGCTGACTTCCTGCAAGACCTCCCTGAGGAGAAGACACATGGACCTACCCTGATGCTACCAGACTTCTGACTCCAGAGAAGCCACAGAGAGACCTCTGCCAGTGTTGAGGTGCTGAAACCACCATTGGATCCAGAGACTCAATACTCACAGGCTTGTGATCATCCTGCATTCGGCATCATTGTATGTGTTTTGTGAGCCTGAAGAGGACTTTATAGATTGCTCTCAGACATGTGGGCTAATATCAGGCTTATGGCCTTAGACTGGACCAGGCCAGGATGCTTTCTTTCTTTCTTTTTTTGGAGGGGGGTGTTTTCTTAATGTATACAATTACCCTTTATATAAAATTCTCTCTTATATACATGAGTGTTTGTAAATGTTTCCCTAGTCTGTCCAGACTAATGCACCAGGTAAAAAACGAATTGCCTTTTAATTGTTGAGTTGTGTATGATTCAATATCACCTCTCCAAATTTATGTCCACCTAGAACCTGTGAATGTGTGAATGTGATGTTACTTGGAAAAAGGGTCTTGACAGATGTAATAAACATGAAGCCATACTGGATTAAATTGGATCTTAACTATGACCATTTGTGATTTGTTTTTTCCTGAGAAAAAAAGTACATAGAACACCCTCATAAGGAAAATGACCAGGTGAAGGTGTAGGCAGACTGATGAACGATGAATCTACAAGTCTAAGAACACTAAAGATTACAAGCAAGTTCAAGTTCGAAGACTCAAGGATTCTTTCCAAGAATCCTTTCCAAGAATCTTTCCAAGAAGGAGCACGAACCTGACAATTCCTTTAATTTTGGTGTTTTAAGTCATCCTGTTTGGGTCACTTTATTACAGTAGCCCTATGAAGTTAACACTAGCTCCCAAGTTTTAAAGAAATATTGTAGATACTAGATTCTTTTTTTGGGGGGGTTGGGCCATC
>PVJH01029147.1:0-27216 GCA_004026705.1 Nesogale talazaci | reverse complement strand
ATAGTGGTCCAAATACACACATGTTCTTAAGTAAATATATTCATATAGGATTGTAGGGAAATAGGTCAAGTGCATATATTATTGGATTAGTATTAGGACAGTAGATGGACATTGGACCTCCACTCAAGTACTTCCTCAGTACAAGAATATCTTGCTCTATTAAATTGGCATTCCATGATGCTCACCTTCCCAACATGATCACTGAAAACAAATGTATACATAAGCAAACGTGGCAAAAAAGGCAGATAGTGCCCGGCTATGAAAAGACATAGTGTCTGGTATCTTAAAAACTTGAAAGTAAACAAGCAACCATCCAGCTGAAAAGCTATAACACCCACATGGAAGAAGAACACCAGTCTGTGTGACAACAAGGTACCAAAGTGATCAGTTATGGAGTTAGGAACAAAAAATCATAACATTGATATGACTGTTGACGACAATAGGTGCATAAGCAAATGTGGTGAAGAATGCTGGTGGTGCCAGACTATCAAAAGATATAGTGTCTGGGATCTTCAAGACTTGAAAGTAAACAAGCGGCCAGCTACCTCAGAAGCAACAATGCCCACATGGAAGAAGAACACCAGTCTGCGTGACTACAAAGTGTTGAAGGTAGCAGGTGTCAGCCATCAAAGAACTAAAAATTGTATCATTATAAAGAAGAGAGAGTACTGAGGGAACACTCAAAGCCCATCAATAGGTGAAGCCACATTCCCTCGCAGAGGGGTTGCAGGGAGGAAAGGAGTAGGTCTGAGTACAGTGTGGTAACAATGAGGTATGCAACTTTCCTCTAGTTTCCCAACTACTTTCATGATCCCAGTTCTACATTGCAAACCCAGCTAGACCAGGGAATGTATACTGGAGTCGGAAAATGGGGAATTCAGGACAGATGATCCCTTTGGTACCAGTGGTGGGCATGGTGATACAGGGAGGATGTGGAAAGGGTGGAGTGTAAAAGGGGAACCAATAGCAGGGATCTACATATGATCTCTCTGGAATACGGACAGCAGAGAAGTGGGTGAAGGGACACAGTGGACTGAGTAGGATATGAAAAACTAATAACAATGTGTAAATTCTTAAAGGTTCATGGGTGAGGGGAGGGGGAGGAAGAGGAAATATGGGGAGCTGGTACTGGGGGCGTAAGTGGAGGGGAATGTTTCGGGGGTGAGAATGGCAACAGGTGTGCAAATGTGGTATGCATACAATTGATATATATTTTTATCATGATGGCAGTTATATGGGCTCCCAATGGAATTATTTAAAAAAACATAAGAGGGGGGCAAATAGTTTATACCAACGGCTCAAGTAGAAAATATTTGGAAATGAAGATGGCAACATATGTACAAATGTGCTTGAAACATTCAATATGTATTGAATGTTATAAGAGTTGTAAGTGCCCCCAATAAAATTATTGGAAAAAAAGAGAGAGAGAGAGACGATGGAAAATTGTGTCCTGTGAATCTGGGAGTGAATCCACCTCTCTTGTATTTTTGGAATTGAACCAAAATATACTAAATATAAATTCAACTTTAATTTTCAAAGCTTGTTTTATTCAGAACTGGATCAATGGGCCTTCTTTCAAAGCACCTTCGGGTGACCTTGAAACACCAATTGCTCAAAAGCAATCATGTGTTCACCATTTGCCTCACTCAATATGAAACAAAAATATGAACAAATATCAACACTAAAATATGAAACAAAACAAAGCTAAGATGACTCTTATACACAAAGGTGTGCTCTTCCCATCCAAAGAAAATATTGTCACATGTCCTAGTAGAATTTAGTCTAAAGATACCACCCAGGAAACAAAGGAGGAGGCCTGAGTTGCACCCTGTAGCAAGGTAAGGATTATATTCACTTTAATGATGCCCTTTCCAGTAGAATAGAACACCTTCCAAAATAGTGTATAGGCACAGCCATAGATTCTACAATTTTAATTCATCATATAAGGAATTATGGCTGGAAGGGACAAATTACTTGACAATATTTTACCATTGTATACTTTAAAATGACTAAGAAGTTGAGTGAATTTGTCCACTCAAAGGGGGAGGGCACATGTATATCACAATAAAACTGTGCTCTGCAAAGTTTCAATGACTTTTTTTTCTTCCAGAAACAGACTGTGAGGTGGTTTTCCTGGCCTAATCCTCGGGCCTTAGAACCCACCCAGGAGCTCAAGATGCTCCTGTTCCTTTCTCTGCTCTCTCTTCCCTTCCCCAAAGTCCTTCCCATCTCCATAAAGCATCTCTTACTTTGAAAGAGAAAGAGAGGGAGGGAGGGAGGGAAGGAAGGAAGGAAGGAAGGAAGGAAGGAAGGAAGGGATTGTGAGACCTTTCCTTCAAAGTCCCTCTATAGAGAATTGAGGCCTGCATGTTTTGGTTCATAACTAAGCATATTCTTTTATATCAGTCAATGATTCCTAAGTGACCTTTGAATTTCTCTAAAAAATGATGAGGCTTTATCAGAAGGACTTAACATAGAAGTCCCACCAAATCAACTTGAAGCTGCTTGCATCCTCCAACTGAGGACCAGGGTACTCAGATGGGAGAAGTCAAGAATGGCCATTCCAGAATTTTGGATGTGGACCCTGGGGGGACCCTTAGTTTGGTGGGTGCCCAATGGAAAGAACCCAGAATCACCATAGATTTAGTACCCCAATGCCTCTCTTGTAATGATACGATAGGTTTTGGTGTGGTGGGCAGAAATCTACACTTTTAAAAATTGACCCAGAAAGTTTCTCCCTGACACCAATCCAGATACTTAGAGTAAACTGCTCAATTGAAAGGAGATAAAAGAGTATAGCACAACAATTCATGGGTTGTGGCTCATGGCGGAAATTTACTTGCATAGCATCCACATACCAACAGTTTCCAGAATGCTGTGCCTTTGGGAAAATTGTGGGTGCTATCATGCAATCACCTTATACTCTGGGGGAATGACTTTCAATACTTTACCTTTTTGTTTCTATGGGATTTTGCTTTCCTGCCTTTTGCTTGTTTTATTATTTGATTGATTGGTTTGTTGCTGTTGTTTGTGTAGTTGGTCTCATGGGGTTTTGATTTTGTCATTTTGCTGTCAAAGTAAATATGGGTCATGTATAGTCCACAGACAAGCAGCTAGATTGTGGGCTCCCACTTACCTCTAGTCCTCATCCAAGAACAGCTAATTCTTATAACATGGCTCTGCTAGATACTCACCTTCATGAAATGATCACTGAAGGAGGCTACTGCAAAGTGTGGTGAGGAAAAGAGATGGTGCTTGCCTATTAATAGAAATATTGTCTGTTGTCTTAAAGACGTGTATTCAAACGTGTATTCAAACAGGTACCGTCTGAAAAGATTAAACTAAGTCCACATGTATAAAGAATACCACCTTGTGAGATCCAATGGTGGCAATAACAAAATCCAAATATGATGAAAGGAAAAGTACCAGTGCTTAAAGTGTGAACAGCCAGATTTTAGAAGGCTATGAAGGAGGGTGACAGCTCCAAATCCCATCTAGTCAGATTAAGCCTCTGGCAGATCCCATCTAGCCATAGGCAATGAATGATCTCAAACAACTTTCCTATCAGATAGAGGTGGTTATAAACTTGATTATGTAGGATCAAACTTCATGCTTACTTAGCTGACTTCGCTCTTGACCCAACCTGAGTTTGTTTTAGGTGCAATTATGAGTGGGTAAGCCCCGAAAACAAGAATTTTGCTGGATGAATCAAAGCTTTCATAGTGTGCATTTTTCTTTCTAGGTGAGCATCAAGTAACTCGCTGTGTGCAAATCATCTGGGAAGGTTTTCTCTGGTCACATTAAATTTTTGTGTGTGTGTGTGTAAAGCAGTTCACTGGAACCTCATTTTTTGCTGGCTGATTTAAGAGGACAGCAAGTGACTGTGAAATTTTGTTACATGCTTTGAAAAATGTCACAGAAGCAGTGGTGATGTTGATCACAGATTACAAGGACTGCACTATGGGAAAGACACAAATGTAAGAGTGTTTTTTTCATTTCAAAAAAGGTGAAATGTCGATTGATGAAAAACCTCATTCTTGACATGCGTCAACGTTTCAAATGAATGAAAATATCAACTCCCAGTGCATTTGGAGTTCATTACACTAGAACAGACTATCAACCAAGGTTTCTATTTAGAGGTTCTGAAATATCATGTGACACTGTGCAACAGAAAGGTCTGCTTTGTGGCAGATCGGGTGCTGGTTTTGCCACCATGACAATGCACCTGCTCACACAGCCAACTTAGAATGCCAGTTTGGGGCAAACAACAGCATGACTCTCTTGTACCATGCACCTGATTCACCATACCTTTGTCTGTGTGTCATATTTTTGTTTCCTTGAGTGATGAGGAACATGCAAAGAAAGCAGTTTAATGATGTAGAAAAGGTGAAGAAACAACAAGGACAGTGCTATCAATCATCCGAAAAGATCAATTTGAAAAAATATTTCTAACTATGGAATTGAAGATTTCACACATGTATTAAGTGTAAAGGAGAGTCCACTGAAGGTGATAAGGTTCATTTGTAAAATAAATAAATATATAACTTTGGAAAAATAATTCAAGTTTTTTTCACCCCGTCATGTTTCTTTTTTTTTTTTTTTTCCCTGAGTGAAACGTTATTTATAAAAGAGGTGGCGGGCTAGATTTAGCCCATGGGCTATAATGTACTGACTTCTGCCATTGATAAAACTCAGGAAACGACTTGGCTGTCCCTGGGACCTGGGCTCAGCCTGCTCCCCAGTGCAGTGAGGTGGGCTCCACACTGGGAAATGTGCCCGTCATATTTCTTGATTTTTCTAAGGCAAAAATTTCTTCACAGACTTTTATAATATTGATGTCAGTTTTTCATTCCTTACTCAGCATTATTTTTATATTTATATTATTATTATCATTATTTTATACTTGCCACTTTGCTTTTGTATTTTATTGTTTCTAGAGAGGTTTCCAGTTTGTGAATCACATAGATGCATAGAAGGTGTAGTTGCAAAGGGATAATAACTGATGCAAGGATTTTAAGGCGATATAGGGTTTGGGTGGGAGATAGGGAGGGTGAGGCAATTTGGGTAGCAAACAATGAATTGAGGAGGTAAAGAGCACTGGGACTGTTTTAATATGATTACAGAACTCATATTAAAAGTATTTTACCGTAGAAGTATATGATATGTGAATACTTTGTCAAGCAAACAATGTGCAATATGAGAGAAAGAAAGACTAAACTTGACCAATGGTTGCCATAGGTGAAGGGGAAAGAGTCACTGCCTAAGGCGCATTAAGATGATGTCAGTGATGGTAGAACAATTCAGAAGCTAGCAGTAAAACACAAACAGTGTAATCAACGACACTGAATTGAACAAATAGAAGTTGTGCAATTGGAGAAGGTTATTTTCTGTATAATATTGCCACTAACAGAAAAATATTATTATTACATAAATAAACACAAAGAAGAAAAATTCTAGACTTGAAAATGATGCCAAATGTGCAATTCTTCTTGACATGATGGGATAATTGAATTGTGTGTCACCTGGACGAAGTGTCAATAAAACCACTTTTAATAGAAGTACAGATTTTGATGCTTTCAGGTCATTTTTAACTTTCACTTGACTTAAGAAATTCATTTTGGAATTGTTAAATATTATATGAAGTCTTATTAATTACCTACAATATAAAGATGATCAAAGCTTTCTTCCTAAAAGTGAAAAGGAATTGAAATATTGAAAATCAAGGATTACAAGCTTTGATAAAGAAAACTAAATCCTCACAATTGGAAAAAGAATTCACACTATGTTTAGTGAAGAAATATTAAAGTTGTCAAAGATTTTGTCTTTTGGATCCACAACCAGTACTCATGATTACCGCAGACAAGAGATCGAGCAATGCATTGTCTTCGCACAACAGGTGTACAAGACCACTTTAGTGTATTGAAAATCAAGGATATTCCTTAGGGTCCATGCAGAATCTGGCAGTCATGTGTTTATGTTAATTTTATGATTGAAATGTAGGGGTGGAGTCTAGCCTGTTAATCTGGAGACAGCCATTGAGTAGCCAATGAGACCTCTATGTGGGCATGGCTTTCTCCTGAGACTTCTGGGAAATCTTGCGTTATTTCCCTCGTGAAGATGAGAAGTTAGCTTCCCTAGTTTTGGGGAGTTAGTCCTAGAGATGATGAATCACGGAAAAGACAAGCTGGCAGCGTCTGAGAAGCTGGAGGAGCCGAATTATGGATAAGACAAGCTGGCAGCATCTGAGAAGCTGGAGGAGCCATCGGAGACACCACACAGCCTTGCTCTTATGGAGCCAGACCTCTGAAGCTGGAGCAGCATGCTGTTGATGGACCCTGAGCCCTGGAAGCGAGGAGCCATGGGGAGACTCCTGTCAGCGCCGGAATACTGCACCCACTGACCTGTGCCTTCGTGAGTCAGAAGGAGACTTTATAGATCGATTCCGGGCATATGGGTTAATGTCGGACTTATGACTTTGTAATTGACTGGATTGGGATGCTTTCTTAATGTCCTCTTTCTCTAATATATAAACCTTATATCCATATGTGTGTCTTTGAAATTTGTTCCTCTAGTCTACCTGGACTAACATCCAGAATAATGATCAAGATAATGAATCTGGTACCTTATTCAAATCTTACTCCACCAAATAGCTAACCAGAGGATAATCTTCAAGAATGTTATTTCCTAGCCAATACTATTGAAGACGTTCCTTCCCTCCCCTGAATTAAGACTGTTCAGGAGAGATAAGGATAATGAAACTTTGGCTTAACTGTGCATTATTTTTTTTTATTCGGTAGAAATTCTCAGGAAAGTAGTGTATTCAGGTGAAATCATGTTGATTAGGTGTGCAAGCAGTTGTCCTTCCAAGGTGGGTCCCATGGTAGAGATTTCCAGTATATTGTATCACCTTCTTCTGAGTTGTCATTGATTTACATTCAGGTAAGATCATTGGACCCTGTCCTTGATAGGGTGGGATGATATCTTCTGAACATTCTTGATCCATCAATAAACTTAACTCTCTGGGAACACAAGATTTGTGTAAGCAGCCACTTACATTTTTCTAGTTAAATGTCTGCCCTAAGGGAATATTATCACACAGTTATAATAGTGAAGAAAGCACATTTTATTTGTCATATACAATGAAGAAGAATGAGAGATGAGAAAAGACCTATACAACATCAGAGCTGTGATCCTTGAATCTGGAGAATGGCATATGGCCAAATGAACATATAAAAAAAATTTTTTGGTTTTTGATTTAAAAACTTTGTCTTACATATTTTGGACAGGGTGCAAGTAAGACAAGTCTCCAGAGAAGGACAGCATGTTGATGGAGAGCAGGGACAGTGCAAAGACGGAAGATCTGCAATGAGATGGATGGACACAGGGGATGCAAAAATGGGCTCAGGCATAGGAACAATTGTAAGGGTGGCTGGCACAGGACCATGTTTTTTTGTTTGTTTTCCATTGTGCTTAGGATTACATGGGTCAGAATTATCTCAGTGACGATTAGCAGCAACATAGATAAGCAATTACTAATGATTGCTTTTCCAGAGATCCTTAGTATAAAGTTAGTATAAAGTTTGTGAAAATGACAGGAGATTTTTTAAAATTGATTCAACAGTCAAGGTTGGGAGGAAGGCAAAAAATTAATTGTTCCTTATCCACAGGTTCTCAGTAGAATACCCTATGCCAAACTTTCCTATCTTGGGGTATGTCTTCCTCTAAATGACCTATGTGTATTCCCAGTAGACAAACAATCTCTTCCTGCCTTCCAATGTTATACCAGAGTTCCTGTCATTTTCTGTCTCCTGTGGTTTTGCTGGCATTCCTTTTGAAGTTTAGTGGTCAGTAAAGTGTTCAAAGCAGTCAAAATACTCAGGATATCTTCTGTACTATTTAAAGGCACCTGTTGGGATCAGTCATGAAGACATCTATAAAACAAATTCCTTTTAGTTTTATGCATCAAATCATGTCTTATAGACTATTTCAAAGGAAAAAGCCTACATGTTACATGTATGTTACAAAAGTCATCATTGGCCCAAGTAGGCTGAGATTTTTTCTGATCAGATTTTCCTGGCATAGAGGGTGATCTGGAAGAGAAGGAAGCTGGGCAACCCTGCTGGCCTTCTGCAATCCTGCTAGTCCAGTTAGTCTAGAGAAACAAATCAACAGAAACTCATATGTGGATAAGACAGAGCCCAACATAAAGAGCAATTCAACATCAAGAAAACATCCCACCCAGTCCAGATCAAGACCATAAGTCCAATACTAGCCCATATGTCCGACACCAATTTATAAGTCCTCCTCAGGATTGCAAAACACACACAATGATGTCAAATGCAGAAAGTCCACAAGCCATTGGGTAGAAAGTCTTCAGATCCTACGGTATTGTTAGCATCTCAACACTGGTAGGAGTCTTCAGTCAGCCTCTCCAGGTCCAGGATTCTGGCTGCTGTTCATGTGACCTCTCCTCAGCCTTGTCAGTCAAGTGTCTCCAAGGGAGTGAGTTGGGAGAGATACGGTCTCCATCTCCAAGAAGGAATTACCACATTTCTCAGAATTCTCAGGAGAAGGCCATGCCCATACAGAGGCTTCATTGGCTAGCTCCAGATTAACAGACTAGACTCCACCCCTATACTCTTAATCCTCAAATTGACATAAGATCAGTTGGCTGCCACAGCAAAGCTAATGAGATGTATAAATGTTTAAACAAAGAGTGCTTGAGCTTCTTTACTTCTTGAAGATAACAGCTGAAATTGCAAAATTTTGGTCCTCCCAATTAAACCGAATAGAAAATTGGATCCAGGTGTGACCACTTTCACTAAGTTATCTCACTACTATGAAAACCACATGTAAATCTCACAGAGCAAAAAGGCATGAGATCTAGAAATAAATATTGAAACACGTGGCAAGAAAGAGACACAGATGAAGAGTTAAATCAGTAAAAATTACATATCAAAAAAAGATGTCACAATGTGCAAATATTAAACAAATTAAAGAGAACTTTGTGTGTTTGAGATTTAAACCTCAAGAAAATACATCAAAGTTATCCAACACATGAACAAACAGAATGAAATTTAAAGGTTGATAGGTTTAAAGAGGAATGAGACAAAAATAACAATGAAAACAAAATTTAGGGATGAGCTCCGGTGGCGTAAGTGGTTGAGTGCTGGACTGCGGCCCGTGGGCTTGGCAGTTCAAATCCAGCGGCAGCTCTCAGGGGCAGCACTGGTTAGCTCCCACGACCACCAAAGTCAGTGATGCTCCCCCCGCCCCCCCAAAAAAAGACCCCAAGATGAAAACAAATTTATAGAACACAAATTGTTGATAATTCAATAGAAATACTAAAATCTCAAATTGCTATATCCACTAAATATTTTGAATGCATAATAACAATTGTAAGAAATTCATATTCATTTTTCACTATTTGAATTTCTAAGTTTAAACATTAAAAAAAATTAACCTGAGCTAGAGTAAGAATATTTTATGCCTCTAGTGGTTTGTTACTTTTAGTATTAGCTTGGGGACTATGCTAAAAAGTAGGATACATTTCTCTCATTTAATGAAGTCTTTTTAATTTTAAATGATATCTCAAAGCCATATTTGAACTCATGAATTTCTAGGGAATTCACTTTTTTCTGGGTACTTCCTAAATCACTTTTTAAATTTATTATGTTCAGGAGGATATGGTTTTAAAATTTGTAACATATTTAATATAAAACAAGTACACTCCTGAGAGATTAGATGCATCTATTTTGTAGTTGTGGTGACAGCTCATCCTGCATGTTCATAAATTCTTAAGCATAATATCAATTTCTATTATTAAATAAATGATAAATGTTGGGATATTAAATGGGACCAATGGCTCCAGGAGGATGCAAGCAAGGGGAATGCAGGGGAAAGAAAATGGGTGCTAACAAAGGCAGGAACAAGGAAACAACAAGTGATTTATAATCAATGGTGAGGAGGACATGAGATGCCTGGTGGGGCTTGATCAATGGCAAAGTTGCAGAGAGGAATTACTGAAACATGATAATGAGAAAAGAGGAAAGTAAAAGTAAATAAAGGAAAGAACTAAGAGACAAAGTACACTTACTGCACAAGGTCCAAATACTGGCATGTACATATGTAAATATATTACTGTATAACAATAGGGAAATGGATCTATTTACATGTATTTATATGGTAAGTGTTAAGGTAGCAGACAGACATTGGGCCTCTGCTCAAGTACTCTCTCAATGCAAGAACACTTTTTTCTATTAACCTGACTTTACATGTGCTCACTTTCCCAACAAAATCACTGACAATGAGATGGGTACACAAACATATGTTGTGAAGAAAGCTGATAGTGTTCAGCTATCAAAAGATATACCATCTGGGATCTCAAAGACTTGAAGATAGACATATAGTCATCTAGCTGAGAAGGAAAAACATCCCACATGGAAGAAGCACACCAACCTGTTTGATCATGAGGTGTCAAAGGGATCAGGTATCAAAGATCCAGAACAGAAAAACACGTCAATGGGAATGAGGGTGAGGGAATGAAGTGGAGAGCCAAAGTCCACCTGTAGACAATTGGACATCCCTTACAGAAGGTTCACAAGGAACCAGTCAGGGTGCAATATGGCATGGAAGAAACATATAACGATCTTCTAGTTCTTTAATGCCCACCCCCCACCCAATATCATAACCCAATTCTACCTTAAAAATGCAGTTGAACCAAAGAATGTACATGAGTACAGATAAGATCCAGAAACACAGCGATTACTGGACAGGTAAACCCCTCAGGACCAATAACGAGAGTAGCCATACCAGGAGGATAGTGGGAAGGTGGGGTGAGAAAAGGGGAACTGATCAAAATGATCTAAATACTGTGTTTTTTGGATCAAAGATACATCTGACCTTAAGATACCCAGTTTTTAGAGAAGGAAAACAAGAAAAAATAGTCTGACCCTAATAGTACCAGTATACTAAAATGTTCCAGCATACCACACCTTGGGACCAGAAGGCACATCCTCACTTTTCCCCAGTTTTTGGCAAAAAAGTGTGTCTTATGATCCGAAAAATATGGTAAAAGTCCCTCTCTGGAGAATGGACAATAGAAAAGAGGGTGAAGGAAGACATCCGACAGGGTAAGATAAGACTAAATAATCTCTAACTTATCACGGGTTCATGAGGGAGTGGGTGTGGGTAGGGAGGGGGAAAATGAGGAACTGCTACCAAGGGCTAAAGTAGAAAGAAAATATTTTGAGAAGGTTGATGGCAATATATGTGCAAGTGTGCTTGACACAATGGACGGATGGGTAGATTTGATGAGCTATATGAGCATTAAATAAAATGATTTCAAAAATGAATACAGAAATACATAATAATACACTCAAAGGAGAAATGGAAAGTACATTGTTTTGAAAATATTATTATGTGGTTAGTAAAAATCAGGGCCAGTTTAAGAATATGGGGGTTATTCTATCCCCACTCTAGAAATTAACAGATTAGACAGCTATACAAATTCACTATTATCAAGTCAGGGCTGCCTGACACTGGTACTGTGTTTTTTTAGGCAAGTAGAATGCCCTGCCTTTCTCTCTAAAAGTAGTTTTATGGTTTCAAACTGTTGACCTTGCAGTTAGCATACTGATGTGGTACCACTAAATTCCAGGGCTCCTGAATAACTACAGTAGATTATTGTCTGCTTTCTGTTATTTTCATGCACAAAATTGGTAATAATATGAAATGAACAAAGGAAATATATACAAATATCATTCTTTCTTTGATGCTGCATTTATTTTAGATATGTAACCAGTATCACTTACTAATAATCATATACAGTGAGGTGCTAGCTAAGAATATCCTGAGGATTTTCATTTCAAAAATCCCTAAGACGACAGGAAGAAAAAGGAGCCTGGGAACAATAAAGATCAAACTGTTAAGATATCAGTGTTTCATCTATAACTTCAGCTTCATTTTTATTCTGTCAGTTGAGTAACAAGTAGCTCTCATTCATACCAAATATTGCCCCTGCTGAGGAACTATCACCCACCTTGGCGAATGCTACTGAGAGTGGAAGTAAAATATTTCCGTTCACAACAGAAGATTTATTGAAACAGACAAGGCTAACAATGTTTGAGCAACAGATTGGCGCCACACATGCCAAACATTTGCTGTTATCTCATTAGGCTTATATCTCGCTGCTAAAGGCCAAGTAAATTTCATCGGAGGCCATGCATTTTGAAAATTTTGGTCTTTTTTCATTTTGCTTCAGAGTCACTGAAAATAATCGAAATAACAGACGCTAAGATCAGATGCCAAATATCTTGACAGAATTTCAGTTTTATGTAAAGTGTCCGAAAAGACATCTGAATAGGTTGAAGTTTACACATTCTACTAATCTACTTCATAAAACAATGGTTGTTATTCTTGTTCCACACTTCCATTTAAATTGTTCACTTGCACTTGCAATGTCATTACTATGTTCACAATCAAGGTTGGTCTTTCACCTGACACTTCCTGTTGTTGGTTATCAGGGCAGCAGATGCAAAATTCTGAGTGAATGACCTCATGCTTCCATTTCTCCTCTCCACTACCCCCCCAAAAAAAAGAAAAGAAAAAAAGTTTAGCAGTCAAGTATTAGCCTATTTTGCATGGTTTTAATGTTTTTGACTTATAATAAAACAAAGATCAAAATTAAAATATGCCCACTCACATGTAGAATCCCATGGTTATCAGGCTTATTTCAACATGTAGTGACCAAATGTCATTGCTGTGATGTGAATTTGTGACGTTTACCTTGTACATCAACTCAAAGTGTCTGGGTGAAGGCAAGGTGGAGCCCAACCTGATGAGCAGTCTTCGGACACTTCTTCGAGACTAGGACCTTTTGTATCAGACAGTCCCTCACAAAACTGAAGTCTTTCAGAACCCGCTCCCTTTTGCTGCATCTGGACCTATGTCTGGTTCATTTACTTCCTTTTACATCATCTGCTGATCTTAGGAGTCACTAGTTTTCTCAAGTGGGAAATACCTTGGTTCTTGGCCTTGCATGAGAAAAAATTTGTGCTAAAACTTGGTCTGTGATCCAAGTGGTTTTTAAAAATGGACAAAGAAGCTTCAGAATTTGCAGTGACAGAACACAGGCAACCTTAAGGGACTGGACACACACATGTGGTGGTGTGAGGCCAGAGAAAGCCCAGGGCAGCAGAGTGAAAGGCCAACGAGCAGCTGGAAAAAGAGCGGTGGTCTCCAGGTTCTGACCTTTAGGGCCTTTGGATGGGAGGTGTACTGACTGACCCCACTGGCCAAATTAAGCCCACTGGCATAGTTTGGGCTCACCCAGATATACCACCGCCTTGGCTGGGGCCTGAATTGGCAAATGCAGTTAGCCTTTATTGGCTTCCAACTGCCTGCAAGGAGGACATTAGAGAAACAACCCCTGGCTCCTGCCTGGAGTTACTTAACAGAGTCATCAGCGGACTGCAAACTTTGCAGTCATTCATCTCTTCATCTACCAGCTTGTGGCCTTGTGTTTCAACTCCTTGCTTGCTGTTCATCAACTCCTTCAGTTACATTGATCAGAAGAAGCCTCCTGCTTACATCAGGCCTATGGATTTGAAGCAGATTCTAACTATCCACCTCTAAAACTATGCACACCAGTTTTTGTTCTAAATTTTTTTTCTATATACATACAAACTTAAAAGTCACTGGCATTTCCTATGTAAAGAATCCAGTCTAACAAAGATGCCATCAAGTTTTTGCCAGCCTCCTTATAGATGTCCCATGTACACCAGAATGAAGCACTGATGACTCCTGAGACATCTTCACAATTTCATTATACCTGATACAAGGACCTACCAAGCCCTTGTGTCAATGCCTCTCATTCAGGTTTATTTGGGTTTGTTTTTTTTTGACCAACATTTTATTTCAACAAGCTTGAAAGTATTTTATAGTCAGTAGTCTCTGCTAATAAAATGTTCAAAGGTTTTCAATATTCTTCAAATTTATCTATACTCAGATACATCAGTTCTTTTGCAGTGAATTCTTTCTCAACATCTAAATATTATATTCATCTGATATAATAGAAAATACTGCAGTACATCTTAGTCCTCAAAATGACATTTTTGCCATTTAACACTTTATAGAATTTGGTCAGCCAATTACCCTAAACGCAAAATAGTGTTTTGATTTTAAGTGTGTTACTTCAATGAACACTGATTTGGATCCCGATAAAATGTAATCCTTAACAATGTCAATCTTTTCTCAATTTATCATTTTACTAGTTGTTGGTTAAGTTATGAAGATTTAGCTTTCCTTTCCTTTGAGTTGCAATTTACACTGACAATTGCAGTCTGATTTTTGTTAACAAGTTCATCAGATTCCCCTTTCTTGCAGTAAGTAAATTATGTTTATTGAATGTGCAGGTTGTTGATAAACCTTCTCACACATCTTACCTGTAAGTGTGTTGTACTGTAGTGTGTTGTGCATTTCTGTGATACTGGACATGACACAAATGAGGACACCGCAGCTCGGGTCAGGGGCCCCTTACTTCTCAAAGTAGCATCCGCATTCTCCCATCTGCTGAAGAGGCTTTGTGCAACATATTTACATCTGTTAATCTTTTGACTGGTGCTTCTGTGAGAATTGATTGTGGATTCTAGTAAGGCAAAATCTTGGTAATTTCAATCTTTTCTCCATTTATCATAATATTTCATATTGGTCGAGATCTGAAGATTTGGGTCTTCCTTACTTCGTGTTTTAATCCATATTGAAGGCTTCCATTCTTGAACTTCATCAACAAGAGCTTTATTTCTTCCTCACTATTAGCAAGTTAGGTTGGGTTATCTGCCTTCACAGATTGTTAATAAGTCTTCCTTTAATCCTGATGCCATGGTCCTCTTCATATAATCCAGGTTCTCTGGAGATTTTCTAAGCACACAGATTGAACAAGTATGGTAAGAGGGCCCTTTCCTAAACACACTTTTCCTGAATATAAATAATGCAATATTCCATGTATGTCTGTGCCTACAACTGCCTTTTGATCCATGTATAAATTCTGAGTAAGCAGAATGAAGTGTTCTAGAATTACCATTCTTCTCAAGGTTATAAACAGTTTATTTTGGTGCGCATAACCACATGCCTTTGCATAATCAACAGAACACAAATAAATATCTTTCTGATATTCTCTATTTTTGGTCAAGCTCCATGTGTCATCAGCGATGACATCCTTTGCTGCACAACTTATTCTGATTCTGATTCTGGCCTCAGCTGCTAGCAGATCCCTGTTAATATATTGCTGCAACCATTGTTGGGTGACCTTTAGCAAAATTTGACTTGCATGCATTATCAATGATATCGTTGTACAGTTTGAGCATTCTGTTCAGTCTCCTTTCTTTGGAATGGACACAGATCAGTGAGTGCTTCCAGTGATTCTTCAGTTTTCTGAAGCACTTCAATAGATATTTGTCAGTTCCTGGAACCTTGTTACTGGCCAATGAATTCAGTGTAGTCTGAACGTCTTCTTTCAGCACCATTGATTCTAGGTTATATGTGACTCTCTGAAATGTTGGTGTGTTGACTAGTACTTTTTGGGTTCAGTGACTGTATATTCCTGAAATCTTCTCAGGATGCCTCCTGCATCATTTAATATTTTTGCCTACAAAATCTTTTAAGATTTCAACTGGAAGCTTGGATTTTTTTTCTTGAGTTTTTTGTTTGTTTGTTTGTTTTGCTTTTATTAGGATATACTGAGTGTGTTTTTCCTTTTGGTTTAAGAATTTTACAGTTTGTTATAATATTTGATTTTGTCTTCTTGAGCTACCCTTTGATATTTGCTACTCAGCTCTTTGACTTCATTTTTTCTTCCATTTGTTTTACCTATTCAATGATGAAGAGAATGTTCAGTCTCTTCTGATCTCCACTTTGATTCCTTTCTTTCCTGTTTCTTTAATGATGTTTTTTTTTCCTAATAAATGATGATTTTTATGTCATCCCACAGATCATCAGGTCTTCTTTATTTAGTGTCCAGTGTGTCAGATCTGTTCTTGAAACATTTTAGAAATTCCAAAAAGGAAAGATGAAAGGTCACATTTTGGTTCTTGATGTCTTCTTCTAATTTTTTTAGCTTTACCCTACAAATGTGTAATCCATGATCATCCCCTGGTCTCATCTCAGCTGCTCATATTAAACTCCTCTTTTGTTTCTTCCAACAGATTTCATCAATCTGATTTTTAGGTATTCCATCTGGGGAAGTCCATGTGTATAGTCACTTTTTCTGTTGTTGAAAAATATGTATTTGCTATGAACAAGTCATTGTTTTTTCAGGCTTCTATCATGAGAATCCCAGCTTCATCTTATCACCTATTTTCAGACTAATGTTTCGTGTTCTTTGTTTCTAACACTATTACCCTAAACAATGTTTCCAACACCTTTTCTTTGCATTCCAATCAATAATATCTATCACTGCATCTTAATTGCATGATTGATCCATTTCTGATTAATGTTGGTAAAATCCTTCAGCTTCAACTTTGTCATCACTAGGGTTTCTGGCATTAAGTTGAATTATAGTTGTATTGATTGGATTGTCTTAAATGAGGATAGCTATAATTGTCACAAATAGCAATGTACTTCAGGATGGATTTAGTAAGATCCTTTCTGACAATGAATGCCACACCATTGCTTCTTGACCATATTATTCATAGCATGGAGAATTTCTGATATTCTGATTCAAAGTGACTAATACCAATCTATTTCAGTTCTCTGGTGGCTAGGATCCCAATGTTCATGAGCTTCATTTCATTTTGACCACTTCCAATTTTTCTAAATTTATACTCTGCATATTCCAAGTGTATTTTTGCAGCTGATTCTCTTTATTTTGAGTCATGCTCCCTCAGTAAATGAATAGCACTAAGCCTCCACCCCCAGATGCTTTACCAGACTCATGTCATCATGAAGAAATTCCCTCTTCAGTCAACTTTGAGGACCCTCATGTGAGGGGCCCATCCTCAGGTGACATCTTGACAATGTTCTACTTCCTTTCTATGGGCTTTCAATATTTGACCATATTTCCAAGCTAGGCATAAGATTTCCAGCAACTTTTCCTTCAGAAATGGGAGCAGTCATTCTTCATTGTTTGGAGTCAGGGAGCTCTGCTTAAACATGCTCCCTGTGGATGACCCTCCTGGCATTCGAAATAACATGCCAGTGATACACCTCTCAGCAACACAGCAACATGCCACCACAGTTTGACAAACTGACAATTTATGGCTGATGTTCTTTGTCATTTTATATGTTATATAAGTTTGAAAACAGAAGTCACTAAAATAAAGAAAAAGTAGTCACTGGCAGATTTTATAACCTGAATGTACAGCATGATTCATCCTCCAATATAACAGAATAGTAGTGTTTAAATATTTTGAAAACCTTTAATTAATTTCCACAGATCTCTGAATCTCAGATTTTCCACTGTGAACTCAGTTTAAAGTTTTCAGAAGATAAAAATAAAGATTAGTTCAATTCAAAGTTCAATTCATCCTGGAACAACCAAAGTATACAAATTGTATGTATGGATTTTTATTCAGAGAATATGAAGGAAATGCAAGCACACTGTTCTGCTTTAGGGTAGTCAAGTATTTCTAGAAAAAGTTACATTTAAACATCAACGCGAGAACTGACGTGTGGGGTTTTAAACAAAAAAGAACTAGTCAAGCTTCAGCCAAACCAACAAAAAGATCCAGTAAAATATTCTCTCATTGTTTTGAGTGTCTCTGAAAAATGTCTTATATAATATAAACTCCACGAAAGTTTCAAAGTAATTGAATTATTATTTTTAAGATAAACTATGATTGTGTGAATATATACTATATTGCATAAATTCCCCAATCATTTGCTTCATTCCTCCCACTCAAGTGTCCTTTATCATTGATTTGAATCATCTTTGACTGGACAATTCAAAGCTTGCCTTGCTACAGAAATCTATCTTTTAGGAAATTCTCTCTTTTAACTATGGGATTGACTGATAATACAGTATACAGAAAGCATTTTTACTGGCAGTAGTGATAATTACTTTAATGATGAAAATAAAAAATATATGAAAATTAATCAAAGTAAAACTTCAAAAATATGTGTCATGGTAAGTAAAAAAAGAAATATAAAAAAGCGTGAAGATCTAATGTGTACACAGTTTTATATCTAAAGGCATTTATATTTTACAGTGCTATCAATTGAATATGTGCAACACATTGCTAGCACTAAGCTCAAGTCACCCTGGCTTGTCTTTCCTAAGAAAAACAAATTTTACAAAAGTGAGACAAGTAAAAGCTAAAGATTAAAAAGAAGCCAAAGGAATAAAAAAAAATCAAGTAATTTGAACACAATAGTTAGAGTAATCATAGCTATATTTACTTTTTTGATGCTTTTAATGAGTGTTCTAAATAACATCACCAAAACTGTTTTAAGCAAGCAAACAAAAATAAAGACAGATTTCCCCAAAGTGAATGTTTTGCTATTCTTAAATAAGAATAAATAGCACTCCTTCAAATGGGTGTAAAGAAGATTCATGTGCACAGAAACTTCAATTAAAATGATAGTATGCATTTCCCCTAAGCCATAATATTTCGGGAAAGATTGAATGTTGTGGTTAAAAATGTAAATATATGTGAAATGTATACAGGAGTACTCAAAATCTATTTCTATAAACTTTGTCAAGCAGATTTGCATGATGCTGCAAACAGCCATTTGAATAACTCTATTAATTTTTAGATAGCTTAAAACAATGCAAAAATAGAAGTTCCTCCAATTTTTCAAAGAATAAATTTAGCCATTTAACATGTGCTCCATTTATTCAATTTGATATTTCATTTAAACTGTTAAGAAGCACTTATGATATAGATATGTGTGTATGTAGCATATACAATTATATGAAATTGCTATTAAAATCTATATTTGTGGATGAGAATTACACAAATATATCTAATGAAATTGAGGTACTGGAAGTATAATTTTTTAAATATACTTTATTTTGGCATATGTTATAGTTTCTTGTCTCATTTAGTAAGTAAAACCTCTGCTAAACCTGGAATGACATTTTACACAGATTTATGCCTCAGCAAAACTAGCCTAAAAACTTGAACAATAAATGAATCACAGTACTTATAATTAAGTGTTCTTGCAATAGTAGCTTATGAGTACATGAAATCCCTCTAACATCAGCATGTACAGCCCCCTTTAAAATTTTCACTGAAACAGTATTTGGAATTGACCATGAAAACCAGCTACATTTTGCTATAAATATATATTTATGTAATTGTAATATAACTGACATCTTAACATAATAATTACATAAATTACTCAAGACATTTTATATTGAAAATATTATTCAATGCTTTTCTAATAGCTTTCTTGAGGCCTTTATATAGCTTAATCAATAAAATTTAAAAATTAATCTCAGTGACAAAGTAGCCAAACATCTCACTTATGTAATTGTATCCACAGAATTACATCTTATACTAAATGTTTTAAAATATTTTCATAATTATTGTAATTTACATAAATTTATTTGTAGTGAAATGGAAGTGTATTGTTTGAAAGATTTACAAGAGTAGCTCATAAGAGGCCATTTAAATTTAACAATTTTTAAAGTTTGGTAATGAAGATGGTTGCTACTAAGATATTTTATTCAATGATGATCAGTAATGAAGACATTTCTAGTAGAATCAAGAAAAATTTGACATTGGGTTCAATAGTTACATATGCAAATTGCCAATTGCTTGAATAACAATATTCTTTTTCTTTTATTCTATTTCTTTTATTTTTTAACAGTCAATTTCCATCCCAATCTGCAACATTCCATCCTAATTCACATCCAGTTGTTTTATATGTATATATATGTGTATATATATATATAAAATGTTTGGTTACTGGACAACTCAACATAGAATAAATGAATTAAATTAAAAATAGATATGCTTCCATAAGTGTTAGTAGCATAAAGTTCTACACCCATTAGATAAAAACAAACAAACAAAATCCCAAACTCTCAAAATTGGTAAGAAAGTAACTGAACAACTCATTTGGCAAGGGGAGGGTGGAGTGGGGATGCAAATAATATGAATTGATAGCTAAAATTTAACATAATGATATAAAAACTGAACATAAAGCTTTGAATTCATCACATAGTAATTAGAGGAATGCAAATTTAGTAAAAATGGAATTGACCTGGTTTTTATTAAAAGTATTTATCTTGCTTGAAACAACATCTTCGGGACCTGGAAAACATTATAGTCATATATAATTGTAAGAACTTGTCTTTTCATGGTTCTTCATTTGTGAATGAGCGCTATTGAAAATTTTGCCCTTCCCTCAACCTTCATTGTTCATGTAAATAGTATTTAGTCATTTTAAGCTCTGTACAAGCAAAAAGGAAATCATTGTTGTCTGTAGAACTAGTCTATGCATGTATAATTTACTTTTCTCAACAGTGTTTTAAATTTCATATCATTGGCTAAATTAAGGATTCTATCAATAAAATAATCACATGCTTCATAGTCATGATTTATAATGTTCTCTATTATAAATGATAATGATGACTCAAAAGTTAACCAGATACATACATCTGAATGGATTTGGGGCTTATGGTATTTAAATAATCTGGTGTCACTTTGGGACTTGAGAGGATTAAGAGAGAAGAGGTGGAGTCTAGTGTGTCAATCAGGTTATAGCCAATGAGGCCCCTGTGTGGGCATGGGCTTCTCCTGAGAATTCTTGGTACTCTTGTATTTACTTCATTGAAGTGGTATTTTCTCTATTTACTCACTCCCTGAGTACTCTACTGACAAGACACGTGGTGATACACCCTGGGAACTGGAGAAGCCATATGGACCTACCACGATACAACCAGACATCTTGAGCCAGAGAAACCATGTAGAGATCCCTGCCTGTGCTGAGTTGCCTACAGTGCCACTGGATCCAGAAGCCATGCCACCCAGTGGGTTGTGATCTTCCTGCATTTGGCATCATTGCATGTATTTTGTGAGTTTGAATAGGATTATATGGATTGGTATCAGACATCTGGGCTGATGTTGGATTTATGGGCTTGAACTGACCTGAGTTGGAATGTTCTCTTAATGTACAATTACCATTTATATAAATCACTCTATTATATACATGCGTTTCCATAAGTTCATTTTTCTAGTCAGTCCAAACTAACACAGGGCTTGTGTTTATTTCTAACCCTAATCTAAGATTAACTAGTCTTTACAGCATGTCCCTATTACAACACTTGCCTTCATTTAAGACAAAAGTGAAGATGTGGATTGTATAGTCAAGTATTGTGAGTAAAAGAAAATGTTTTGGAAATGATGAAGGAAACATATGTGCAAATATGCCTGATGTTTGGATTATTATAATAGCTGTAAGAACCCTACCCCCAAATAATTTTAAAACAGTGTCTGTGGTCTTAAAGACTGTCTTAAAACAAACTGCAATCTATGTGAAGCATGAGCTAAATACAAATCATATGCACACACAAGGATCTAAGATACAAGTATTATAAATAAAATGAAAATCTGGAGGAAAGAATCATATCAGAGCTTAAATTCTGAACACCAAGTGTACAGAAGCCTATGCACAATGGTGGAAACCCAAAATCCATTTTCAGGATGCCCAAAGGGCTAAAGTCTCTGGTGGCATTTCTCATACCTGAGTATGAGAATGTGAATACAATCAGAGAATTGTTAATTCACCTACGGCATATAAGTAGCATAAAATGTAACATTTTATCATTTTTCTCCATGCTACCCATTTTAATGTTGTTCAAGTTTTTAATATGTTCTGTTTTCTTTTTCATTCAGGATATTTTAGCCTTTATTGTTTCATTTTTTTTTTTTTTTGGTTTGAGTGATTTTCTGTACATATGATCTACTATAGATTAATCTATAGAGAGTTTAAAGGAATGATAATTATCAAGGGTCATGACTTGGTAGGTCAGCAACCATTTATTTGTTAGTTTGTCATACTGTGATGGATTGTGTGTTTTTGTGATGCTGAAAGTTATGTCATTGCTATTCCAAAGAGAAAGGTTTCAGCAACTCTTACAGTCTAAATACAGACAACAAAAATGGAATTGGCTGCCCACTTTGAAGAATAAGTCACTGAAAGCCTTACACATAGCATCACAACATTGTCAGATACTGAAAGCCCAATGAATGGAAGCAGCACATCATTGAGAATGTGCCAGAAGATGGAACCCTTGGAGCAGAAGGCACTCAGTATGTAACTGAGGAGGAACTGCTCTTTTGTGTAGAGTTGACCAGGGTTACCTGAGTGGAGTAAAGCCTAGGGGAGTTAAGCATGTGGGATCTCCATTTGTTGATGGAAAACTCAAAAGAAGAAGAAATTGCTGAAAAGCTGTAGTAGAGAATGTAAGACTCTAGGAATTGCTAGAATACCAAATGAAATGCTTCATCAAACTGATGAAAGACTGCAAACGCTCATTCTTTGAAGCAAGGAAATTTGAAAAGATCGACCATTTTATTGAAAGACATCCATATAGCTATCCATTTCAAAGAAGACAATCCACAGAATGCTCAAAATATAGAACATATCATTAATATCACATACAAGTAATATTTTGCTGAAGATCAACCCATCCATTTTTCCATAAGTATGCTCACATGGAGCTCTCAGATGTTCAGGCTGTACTCAAAAGAAGAAATAGACCAAAGGATAATCATCTCTGATGCCAGATAGATCTTGGATGAAAAATAAAAAGACCATAAAATATTTGCTATTGATGTGCTGATTATGTCAAGGAAATCCACTGTGTACATCATGACAAGCTAAGGACAACCTTGAGAAGAATAGAAATTTCATAATATTAAATTGTGCTCAGGAAGAACTTGTACTTGGATCAAGAGGGACTTATGGGAATAGTCCAAGGACATATTGCATGATTTAAATCAGGAAGCCTGTGTGTCAGGAGTGCACCCTCTCATTATACTTTTTCATTTTGTATGCTGAGAAAATCATCAGAGAAGCTACATAATATGAAGAAGAATGCAATAACAAGATTGGATGAAGGCTTACTAGCAAGCAAATAGCACAACATTGTTGAAAGAGAGTAGGACCTGAAGCAATTGCCCATGAAGATCAAGGATTGCAGACTTCAAATTACAACTGAATGTGAAGAAGACCAAAATCATTACTGTTGGGCTAATATTTAGCATCATGATAAATGGAGAAAAGATTGAAGTGGTCAAAGATTTCTTCTTGTACAGACCTGTAATCAATGCTAATAGAAGCAGCAGTCAGAAGATGAACCAACACTCTGTATTAGGCCAAACTGCAGCACATGATGTCTCTCGAGTATTGAAAATCAAGGAGTTAAGCTTCAGGAACAATGTGTAACTGGTTCAAGCATTGGTTTTTTCATATGGTACATATATTTGTGAAAGTGTCATGTTGAGTAAGCAAGGTGAAGTTTGGGGCTGAGCCCCGGTGGCATAAGTGGTTGAGTGCGGGACTGCGGCCACAGGCATGGCGGTTCAAATCCAGTGGCGGCTCTCAGGAGCAGCACTAGGTAGCTCCCACGACCACCAGAGGCAGTGATTTCACAAAAAAAAAAAAAAAAGAAAGGAAGGATCAAGTTAAAATCAATGTGGTGCAGGCAAATTATCATCCTAGAAAATAATACTGAAAGTACATGGACTGCCAACAGTCCAAGCAAATCTGTTCTGGAAGAGGTTTGCCACGATGCTCCTTAGAAGCAATTTTGGCTTAGTCTTAACTAGTGTGAACATACTGTGAGCAGAGACCAGTTCTTAGAGAAAGATCTCATGCTTGGTAAAGCAGAGGGCAGAGGAACGGGGGAGGCCCTCGAAGAGGTGCATTGACACAGCAACTATAGCAATGGGGTCACACATAGGGACACTTGTGAGGGTAGCAAAGGATCAGGCACTCGTTTGCTCTGTTGTGCTGGGGTCACTCTGGGTTGGGACAAAACTGATGTCACTCAACAGCAAAGCAACAAGGGGCATGACAGGGGAGCCAAGGGGAAAGTAGGAGGCAACAACGAAGAGTGAGCTAGAGAAGAAAATGTTCTAAAATTGATTGTGGTGATTATTGTACTACTTCTCCAATTATGAGTGAACTATGTTGTTTTATGCAATAAGCAATATAGCCAAATAAAATATGTTTAGAGAATTATCAAGAAGGGTTCTTTTGCTTTCCTTTTTTTAATCCATATACTTATATGATGGTGAAAACAATTAGGTTTGCCATCAAACTAATAGATTTCTGCTTTATATATGTCATATAAATAATACCTATATCACTTTATGTATGCACTTGACCATATCAGAAGAAAAAGATATATCTGCAATTAGGCAAGTTCCAATACATGGTGACATTTAACAGTTTAATTCCTCTGTATTTTCAAAATAAAAATGCAAAAGGTAAAAAGAAATGGGGTCAGCAGTAAAATCAATCAAGAAAAACAATAATCATAATAGAACAAACAAATAACAGATATTCTATTAAAATATATTGAAGATGCCAGAGAGGAAAGTTAATGACATATATGCATAAGACCTTCTTTGAAGGCTGTATGAAATGTTAAAGTAGACATTACGAGCCAGAGATACTACAGAAATAGGAAAAAATAAAGCTCAATTTTTCATGTGATACTGTCTTTTCTAAATATGATAGAGCAAAAATAAATCTCCAACCAAGATAGTCTATAATTTTAAAACAGTAAATAGGATAAATATGAGCATACTTGTCTTTGTGTATGAATTTATATTGAACAGGTGAAAATATGTGTAGTTGTACACTGTAGATTAGTAAATAAGAGTAAACTCCTTTTTTAATACTGGCTATTCAGAAAGACACTTTTGAAAGTGACTTGAAAAGACACTTTTATTCTATCAGATGGTGCAGTGAGAATGTATAGAAAAAAATATAAAAATGCTCACAACAGAAATGTCAATAACCCAAGGAAAACTGCCGTTGCATTCATGATTTTGGGTACATCCACCCTGGACACAGAGAAGAGGTAGAATCTGCACTTCTGGATGTCAGAACCAAGTCTACTGCCATGCAATCCCTTTTCATTTGTAAAGTCCACTTCAATGTATGTAGTCCGTTATAGCACAAAGTCACTCACTATGAGTTTCCGAGTTGTATGTAGAAGTAGATAACTTCAAAATGCCAACAGTGTTTCTGAGAGGAAAAATAAGGAGAAATGACCCTGTAAATCCTGTCCACATTTTGATTCTAAGAGTCTAAAGTCTCTGGCCCTGGTCTTTTGTTGTTGTTTGTTTGTTTGTTTTAAATAGAAGATAAATGAAGCTTGAATTATTTCAGTGGAGAACCATAGACAATGGATTTTCTAACAACTGAAAAGAATGAAGCTCAAAGAAAATCCTTCTTATGATTATGTAAAATTTGTGTTTGATGAGTAAGTTACATTTATAATATATATACACTGTGTTAGTTACGTAATGTCCTGTCTGTCAGTTAAGCCATAGTCAATGAGGCCTGTGTGTGGACATGGCCATCTCCTGAGGATTCTGGGAATGACTGTATCCCTCCCTTGAAGTGGGAGCCATTATCCACTTCCTCTTCCTGCTGACAAAACATAGGGAGCTGCACTGATGCAGCCAGAGCGCTGGAACTGGGCGTCCACGTGGAGCCTCACGTTAGCACTAGGTGCTTCCACCCACTGACCTGTGATCTTTCTGCACTCAGCGTCATTGCATGGCTACATGAGTCTAAAGAAGAACTTATGGACTAGCACCGACCTAGCAGCAAATTTCAGACTAATGGCCTTGATCTGGACTGAGCTTGGATGTTTATTCTTAAAGTTCTTTGGCTTTTTGATATAAGATTCTCCCTTACACACATACGACTGTCTCTGGATTTGTTTCTCTAATATACCCAGCGTAACAGAGCAATCATTGTTCTCTAGTAAAAATAGAAACAAAACAATATAGTGACGAATGAAAATAATCTCATATCTTTCAAAAGAAATTCAATTTGAATGTAACTTAGAAAGCATTCCATCCTTTGCATTTTATTGATGGGAAAACTCAGGTGTAGAGAGTTCATGTGACTTAGCCAAATATGCCTAGAAAGTTAAGTCTCTATGAATTCTCTTTTTCCTCATGATTCCTTATGGTCTCAATAATAATATTTTGCAGATTCAATTCCTAACAAAACTATTGAATACAAAGTTTTCTATGTTTCTAAGTACTATATACTCATGTAGAAGATGAGTTCTTCAGCACATTTTTCATGGTAAAATTAGGTCCCTTGGCTGATAGTCAGGTCAGCTAACACTCGAGCATATATAGTTCTGCATTGTTGTTGAGTATCAAAGAGTCAACTTTGACTGAAAGCACCCCTATGTAAACACCACTCTGTCCTGGCCATTGTAATCATAATTTTTATATTTGAGCTCATTTTTATAGCCACTTTGTTAATTCTTCTTATATGGCTCCATTTTTTTCCTTACCCACCACTTTACTATGCATGATGTCCTTTTCCAGGGCCTGGTGTTTCTTGCTTTAGTTAAATTGATCTAAATCCTTTTCTTTTGCCATGAAAGGTTGTAGACTGTTCAGTGATCCAAAAATATGTATGTGATGCAGACTTTAGGGATGATAATGTCTTCTAGTTTTTACTGAATACAAAAAAGAAAAAAAAACAATGTGATGATGCTTCCTTTTGATTTTTCAAACAGATATGAGAACCAAAAGCACATGCCAAGGATGAATTATTTTTGAGTTGAATGCTCAGTTTTCCATCCAACCAATGTGTTTCATAAGTATGAACAAATTACTGCCAACTCTGAGTCTGACTCATTATAAGATAAATGCCAGGGCTGAGCCCCAGTAGCATATGTGGTTGAGTGCAGGACAATGGCTCGGCAGGCTTGTCAGTTCAAATCCAGTGGTGGCTCTCAGGAACAGCGCTGGATAGCTCCCACGACCACCAGAGGGCAGTGATGCCCAAAAAACAAAACAAAACAAAAAGATAAATGCCTATGCCCATGGGCAACAGGATTCATATTGGTACTGATTTCCATAATAGCAATCTATTCTATAGGCAGGCCAACATTATAGTGAGTACAAGGTAGACAAAACACTGTTTTGTTAAAGAAGCTACAACAGGATGTCCTATTGGAATTGGCAGTAATTTAATTAGTAAAAATGACATACTGACTATTGA
>PVJH01029146.1:0-26429 GCA_004026705.1 Nesogale talazaci | reverse complement strand
TTCCAGTCCCTTGTGTGGTCGCTACACAGGCTGTCGTCAATTTGAGGGTATTAAGAGGGAAGGGGTGGAGTCTAGTCTGTCAATTAGGTCACAGCCTAATGATGCCTTCTTGTGGGTATGACCTTCTCTTGAGGATTCTGGGAACATTCTCTCTCTCTCTCTCTCTCTCTCTCTCTCTCTCTCTCTCTCTCTCTCTCTCCCTCCCTCCCTCTCTCTCTCTCTCTCTTCCTATTGAGGAGCCATTCTCAGCTGGAGGAGCCACAAGGAGAACTGTGCCAGCGCTGAGAAGCTTCCATTTCTACTTACTCCACAAGACATTTCACCAACTGGCCTGAGAGCTAGCTGCATTTTGCATCATTGCATGTTCTGTGTGTGTCTGAAGAGGAATTCGTCAGCAATATTAGACTTGTGGACTTGATCTGGATTGGGTTAGGATGTTTTATTGATGCATAATTACTTCTTGATATAAAGTTCTCTCTTACACATATTTGAGTGTCAATGAATTTGTCTCTCTGTAACAGTCAACCCAGACTAACACAGTTGATTCATAAATGATCACTTTATCCCTTCTAGGAAACAGTCAGAAATCAATGCAACTCCAGGAAGACAAATCAATGGTAGATCATACCCAAATCACTTAAGACTTTCTTCAGTCATTTCATTGAATCAAACAAGTTGCTTCACACTCAAGGCCAAGATATCTTACCCAGCTGGGTACAGAATGTCTTTTCTCTGAAAGAGATCAGATGTGGCAATGACACCATATGTCAGGCATTGGTCACTTAACAGGAAATAAAACTGGATTCCTGACTTAGCTCTTTTTTCCCCACCTCCTGGGTATGCCTTCTTGTTTGGAATCACTTCACAGCTAATCAACGTTACAAAAACACTGAGCATTCCTCCTAGATTTGAGGAATTTGGGGTTGGTCAAACCCATTCTCAAAGAAAACATTCAAGAGGGATTGGAATAGAATTGACCTGACCCTTGTTTTTTGTTTTTGTTTTTTCTGTTTTGTTTTTTAGCCCAAAGAAGAAAGAATCTTACTGACTCCAAGATTCTTGGCTCAGCCATGACTCAAGCCACAAATACTTCAGCTATCCAATGAGTCAGCTGCCTTCAACCACACTTGAAATAAAGGCCTTCTATCATGATGCTTTTCATATGTGCTTTCCTCCCAATTCTGTCCCCTGCCAATGTGAAGCTGTTAGATATGTCTTTCCTGTGTCTTTCTGCAGAAATGAGGCCCAGTAGTTGCTTCGGGTAGAATAGTGTACATTCTCTTCCAAGGCTCCCACCCCAAACTTTCCTGTTAATTCATTGGGCAGCTTCTTTTATCCAATCTTCTGATTATCTCAGTAAATGTAATAATCATTATAAAGTTGATGGATTGCTAAAACAAGAGAGTCTGTATCTTTTCCACCTCATTTTTCAACTTCCCCAAGTGAGAACACAAGATCGTTACATTTGTCGATGATTGTGGCCCAGCTGAATTACTTCAGCTACCTCTTTTCTCCGTGGTCTTTGTAACTCCCACCATATGACTGAGCAAATAAGGTGAGAGTGTCTAAAGTGAACCAATATTAAAATTTAGAATAAATTCACCATGGGTCGAAAGGAAGATCTAATAAGAAGTTGCTGCTCTATTGGGTCTACAGTGAGCCTTCTAGAAACAGGGACCATGGGATTTCATGACCAACAAGGAGAGCACCTCTTTCAGACCTGAAAGTCCTTGCATGGAGACTCGTGAGCAGCATGGAGAAAGAACACTGGACAAGTAATGGAATTCCCGGCCTCCCAAACAAGTAAAGCCAAGTGCCTTTGGGCAGAGAGAGTGAATCTTTGGATTTTATCAGGGCTGAAGGAATTTTGTAGCTCTTGCTTGAGCAAGGCAGAGACCAAGGGACCATATGCTCAAACACTGCCAGCGCAACTGAGAAGAAGAATTGCATGAAAAAAAAAATAACCGTATCCCTAACATTTCATATTCTCATTATGTAACCTGCTGACCTCCCTAACAGATTCCCATAACCATGATTGTGGCCATTGCAATGGATTCTCAAACCCAACAGATAAGCTGTGTTATGAGAGAAACAGTTGGTGGCCGAGTAAAGAAGTTTGGAGGGTGGAAAAGGAAAGGAGGAATAATTGATAGATTGATAGATGATTCGCAGATAGAGAAATAGATGAATAGGTAGGTAGGTAAAGGGAGAGGAGAAAATGAGGGAGAGAAGATTAGAAAGGGGAAGGAACGGTGGAAAGGAAAGAGTTACGTTAGTTAATACTAAAGAAATAAGTAGTACTCTTGGCTTAATATAGGTTTGCTGTTGCTTTTTTTAACTACAGTGACCTTGAACAACAGAGAGAATAAGCGCACTAACTATATCTGCAGACAAAAACCTACATATAAAATAGAGAAAGACTTCAATCTAAGGTAAAGCAGAAAATATTAAAATTTAGAATAAATTCACCATGGGTCGAAAGGAAGATCTAATAAGAAGTTACATTCCAGTCTAAGGACAAATGCTGAAATCCATTTCACAATGCTCACTGTCTGACGTCAGGGCTATTCATGTTTCCAGTCTATGGACACTGGGGTTTCACTGGGAATGCAACCCATGTAGAGACCCTGCGGATCAGGTGAGAGCAACCACCATCATCCAGAGGGTAGTGCAAATTAGGCACTGAAACTATTTCCTCCTCTGTGCTTGGGTCTTATTATTTGCAATCCTTGTATCACACAGACTGGTGTGCTTCTTCCCTGTGGAATTCGCTGACTCCTGAGGTCTTTCTCTGTTTCATATGTTCTCTGTTTTTTTTGTTTTTCACAAAAACCGTTTTATTGGGGGGTTCATACAACTCTTATCAATAACAATACATATACATCAATTGTATGCAGACCACATTTGCACATTTGTTGCCATCATTATTCTCAAAGCATCCTCCTTCTATTTAGGCCCCGGTATGAGCTCCCCATATTTCTCCTCCCTCCCCACCACCCTCCCCCGTGAGCTCTTAATAATTTACAAATTATCGTTATTTTGTCATATTGTACACTGTCCGATGTGTCCCTTCACCCACTGCCCTGTTGTCCCTGTTCTTTGTTGCTGGACTCTGTTTGCTTTTTGCCCTTGTTTTTTGTATGCTCATCGGTATAGGGAAATGGAGATGGGTGGAAATGTGAAGACCATAGCTGGATTAATGATTGCCTGGGGGCATGAAAGGGGAGGGTGGGGGAAATGAGGCGTCAACACCAATGGGTGCGAAGAGGAAGAAAAGTTTCCGAAGTTCAATGTGACAAAGGCCGCGCAACCTTTCTTGATGTGGTTGAACTACTGAATTGTATGGTATGTGAATTACAGTTCAATTTTAAAAGTGTGCACCCATATATAACTTTTAACTTCTCTAAAACATAACGACTAGCAGCCTGCTGTTGACTGGAAGCCTGACTAATAGCATAAATCATTGATTAATTTACATTTTGTATGCTTGCAATGTTAGATCCTTCACCTACATAAAAACCATATTTTCTTTTTAAATCATTTTTTATTTTATTGATTAAAAATCATATTATTGGGGGGGCTCATACAACCCTTATTACAATCAATGCATACACCTATTACATGCAAATCACATTTGTACATTTGTTGCCATCATCATTCTCAAAACATTTGCTTTCTATTTAAGTCCTTGGTATTAGCAACACATATTTCCCTCCCTCCCTGCTTGTGGCGGTCATGTATTCGTGATGTCAATTTCATGGAGGGGATGCAGGGGTGGAGTCTAGCCTGTTACTCTGGAGATAGCCGATGAGGCCTCTGTATGGACATGACTTTCTCCTGAGAATTCTGGGAAGTCTCGAGGTATTCCCAATTGGAAAAGAGAGGCTTGATTCTCAGTCTCTGGGAGTCAATCTCTGAGACGACGAACTACTGAAAAGACAAGATGGCAGCATCTGAGGAACTGGAGGAGCTGGAGGAGGAGCCACACGGCCTTACCCCGATGGAACCAGACCTCTAAGCTGAAGAAGACATTTGGAGACCCCTGCCAGTGCCGGGGTGCTTCAACTCCATGTGCTTAGTGAGTCAAATGGAGACATTATAGACTGGTATCAGACATAATGTTGGATTTATGACCTTGGACTGGACTGGGTTGGAATGTTTTTTTGTTTGTTTGTTTTTTAAATGAATCATTTGGGGAGGGGGGGCTCATACAACTCCCATCACAATCCATACAAACATCAATTGTATGCAGGCCACATTTACACACTATTGCCATCATCACTCTCAAAACATCCTCCCTCCATCCAGGCCCCCAGTATCAGCTCCCCATATTTCCCTTCCTCCCTCCCCCCCCCTTGAACCTTTAGTAATTTACAAATTGTTATTATTTTCATACTGTAACTGTCCAATGTGTCCCAACACTTACTTCTCTGTTGTCCGTGTCCCAGAGAGGAGACTATGTATAGTTCCCTGAAGTTGGTTCTCCCTTTCTATTCCTCCATCCCTCCACCCTCCTGGTGTTACCACTCCTATTACTAGTCTTGATGGATCATCTATCCTAAATTTCCCATGTTTCCAACTTCACTGTACATCTTCTGGTCTAGCTGGATTTATGTGGTAGAATTAGGGTCATGATAGTGGGTGGGAGGCAGCATTTGGGAACTAGAGGAAGGTTGTATATTTCATTGTTACTACCCTGTATCTTAACTGACTCATCTCCTCCTTGTAACCCCTCTGCAAGAGGATGTCACTTCACCTATTGATGGGCTTTGGGTCCCCAATCTGTACTCTCCCTCATTAATAATAATATAATTTTAACTCTTTGATGCCTGACACTGGATCCCTTCACCACCTCATGGTCACACAGGCTGGTATGCTTCTTCCATGTGGGCTTTATTGCTTCTGAGCTGAATAGCCGCTTGTTTACTAAAGCCTTCAAGACCCCAGATGCTATATCTTTTGGTAGCCTGGCACCATCAGGTTTCTTCACCACATTAGCTTATGCACACATTTGTCTTCAGTGATCGTATCAGGAAAGTGAGCACGCAATGTTATGCTTTTTAGTTCTTGAAGACTGATATCTAATCCCTTTGACAACTTGTGATCCCACAAACTGGTGTGCTTCTTCCATGTGGGCTTTGTTGCTTCTAAGCTAAATGGCTGCTTGTTTACTTACAAGCCTTTAAGACCCCAGATGCTCCATCTTTGATAGCCGGGCACCATCAGCTTTCTTCATCACCTTTGCTTATGCACACATTTGTCGTCAGTGATCGTGTCGGAAAGGTGAGCATCTTGGAATGCCAATTTAATAGAACAAAGTGTTCTTGCACCAAGAACTAACTCTGAACTAACAACTGACCCTAATGAAATCAAAAGAATAGTCACTCAGTGCTACAAAGATCTATACTCCAATGAACTCAACAAGTTGGAAGGCATGGACGAATTCTTGGAAAAACAATCTCTTTCTAGATTGTCTCCAATGGACATCAAGAATCTTAACAGATCCATAACAATAGAAGAAATAGACAAGGTTATCAAGGGACTACCAACAAAAAAAAAAAATTACCTGGACCAGATGGCTACACAGGAGAATTCTACCAAGCATTCAGGGAAGAACTGACACCAACCCTACACAAGCTCTTCCAAAGCATAGAAAAAGATGGCAAACTCCCAAACTCCTTCTATGAAGCTAGTGTAACACTGATACCCAAACCAGGCAAGGATCCCACAAGAATGGAGGACTACAGACCAATATCCCTAATGAATATTGATGCAAAAATCCTTAATAAAATACTGGCCAATAGAATACAAAAGTATATAAAACAAATAATTCACCATGACCAAGTGGGGTTCATACCCAGAATGCAGGGGTGGTTCAACATATGAAAAGCCATTAGTATCATTCACCATATTGACAGGAAAAATTATAAGAATAATATGGTTATATCCATAGATGCCGAAAAAGCAGTCAACAATATTCAACACCAATTCATGTTTAAGAGGCTCAAGAAGATAAGAACAGAATGAAAATTCCTCAAGACAATACAAGTTATATATGAAAAACCAACAGCCAATGTGATAGTCAATGGAGAAAAGACAAACACAATCCCACTGAAAAAGGGGACCAGACAAGGATGTCCATTGTCCCCTCTCTTATTCAATATCGTACTGGAGGTCTTAGCTAACAGCATAAGGCAAAGAAAAGACATAGAAGGTATACGAATGGGGAAGGAAGAGGTGAAATTATCATTATTTGCAGATGATATGATTCTATATATGGAAAACCCCAAAAGCTCCACAAAGGGATTACTGGAAACAATAGAGGAGCATGGCAGCATGGCAGGATACAAGATCAACAATCGGAATGTTTTCTCAATGCTCTGTTCTATTGTATATAAACCTTTCCCGTGTATCCATATATATGTCTATGAATTTGTTTCTCTCATCTACCCGGACTAACACACTGCTCCCCACTCCTTCATGAACCCTTGACAATTTATAAATTATTATTATTTTGTCATATCATACACTATTCGACACCACTTTGCTGTTGTCCATACCCAGGGAGGATGTTATATGTAGATCTTTGTAATAGGTTCCCCCTTTCTACTCCACCTTCCCTCTACCCTCCTGGCATCGCCACTCTCACCACACATCCTGAAGGGATCTGTCCTAAATTCCTTATGTTTCTGGTTCCTATATGTACCAGCGTACATCCCCTGGTCTAACCGGGTTTGTAAGGTAAAACTGGCATCATGATAGTGAGGGGGAGGGAGCATTCAAGAACTAAAAGAAAGTTGCATAGTTCCTTGTTGTTACACTGTACCCTGACTGGCTTGTGTCCTCCCTGAGACTCTTCTCTAAGGGGATGTTGCATCATCTACAGAAGGACTTTCAGTCCCCAATCTGTACTCCCCCTCATTTATAATGATATAACTTTTAGTTCTTTGATGCCTGATACCTGATCCCTTCAACATCTCATAGTCACAGAGGCTGGTGTGAAAGGCCTGACAGAGATTGATCAATAGTAATGCAACAGAGAGAAATTATTGGACTCGACTGAAGACTGAGAGTGAGAGTTGGAAAAGAGGAAAATAAAAGGAATTAGAGGAGAGAATCAGGAGGCAAAGGGCATTTATAGAGGTCTAAATACAGGTATGTACATAGGTATATATATTCATATGTGGTGATAGGAAAATAGGTCTATGTGCATATACTTATAGGGTTAGTATTAAGATGACAGATGGGCATGGGACCTCCACTCAAGTACTTTCTCAATGTAAAAACACTTTGTTCTATTAAATTGGCATTCCATGATGTTCACCTTCCTGACATGATCACTGGAGACAAATGTGTGCATAAGCAAAAATGATGAAGAAAGCTGATGGTGCCCAGCTATAAAAGATATAGCGTCTGGGGTCTTAAAGACTTGAAAGTAAGTACAACAATGATGGAATATGCAACTTTCCTCTAGTTTTTGAAGACTTTCTCTCTCCCCCTATCACGATCCCAATTCTACCAGACAAATCCAGTTAGACTAGAGTGTGTACATTGGTACAGTTTCTAGGAGCCAGAAACATGGAGAATCCAGGACAGATCATCTCTTCGGGACCAGTGTTGAGAGTGTTGATACTAGGAGGGTGGAGGCACAGTGGAGTAGAAAGGGGGAACCGATTACAAAGATCTACATATAACCTCCTCCCTGGGGTATGGACAACAGGAAAGATGGTAAGGGGAGATATCAGACAGAGTATGATATGGAAAAATAATAACAATTTATAAGTTATCAAGGGTTCATGAGGGAGTGGGAAGCAGGGAGGGAGGGGGGAAATGAGGAGCTAATGCCAAGGGCTTAAGTAGAAAGAAAATGTTTTGAGAATGTTGATGGCAACAAATGTACAGATGTGCTTTGTATACAATGAATGTGTGTTTGGATTGTGATAAGAGTTGTATGAGCTCCCAGTACACTGATTTTTTTTTAAAAAACTAAGTAAACAAGTGATCAACTGGGAAACAGCAAAACCCACATGAAGAAGCACACCAACCTTTGTGACCACGAGGTGTAAAAGGGATCAGTTACCAGGTATCAAAGAACTAAAAATCATATCATTGTGTGCCCACCTTCCTGATATGATCACTGAAGACAAATGTGTGCATAAGCAATGGTGAAGAAAGCTGATGGTGTCCAGTTATCAAAAGATATAGCACCTGGGGTCTTGAAGGCTTAAAGGTAAACAAGTGGCCATTTAGCTCAGAAGCAGCAAAGCCTACATGGAAGAAAAACCATATTTTCAATGTGTGATAAAAAGGCATTTTGTAAAAAGTGCAAGGTTTTCAGGCCTTGGCATAGCTCCAGCAAGTTCTATGGCATCTTGATTACTGTTCTCTATTTTACGTCTGTAGGTTGTAATATCCATTGCAATGGCTACACAGAACTCACAGGCAAAACTCTTGATTACAGGGTTTGTTAAGGAAGCTAACAGGTTCTAACATCAGTGAGGAATGCTCCAGGGAGTTGTTGATCAGGACATCTCACAAAGTTCTTGCAGGTCTGCTAATAAATACCCAAAGGGGCCTACCACTCCCCTGGCCGTCTCAAGTGGAAGACATTCAGGTCCACTGCCATGGGTCAGCATACCCAGCAAGTCTAGCAAGTCCAACTAGCCAGAGACATCTCATTCCATAAGCCAGCCTCCTGCACAAAAAGCACTCAGCATTACTTGCTCTGTGGGTTGGGAAGTCCACCACTGTTTCATGTTCTGGTTTCTGGTTCTGGTTCTGCTGCTGCTCCTCTGATGGTACCACTGTCATCTGAATGCTGGAGGGTCAATGCACAGGGGTGGCAGGCCCAGTAGACTGGCTCTACTCCTGGCTCTTGCTGGGGTAGTGAGATCTTTCTTCCTGCTTCTCAGATGGGCCACTTTATACACAACAGGACGACATTCCTGGGAATTCTGTTCCCAATTACTCACAAGGGATTCCTGTCAGTATTGTTCCTGCCTTCTCACCAGACCTGTGAAGAAAAAAAGATTAGTATGTGGTTTTTCAATCATCATATTGGGAGTTCTTACAGATACCTTAACATTCCATAGTTCAAGCACGTCAATCAATATTGCACAATTGCTACTATAATCACTTTCAAAACATTTTCTTTCTTCTTGCCTTCTTGATATCAGCTCCCCTTTGTTCTCTCCCTCCACCACCCTACCTCAGAGGAACCTTCAGTCTTTTTTTCTATAATAGTTTTTGGTTTTATGTTATATCTTACACAACCCAATATAGCCATTCACATACAGTTTTGTTGTCCGATTCCATCAGTGGGGTTATATAGTCACCAATGCTTTATGCTCCTCGTCCTCCTCCCCTCCACCCCATCTCTTCCCATACCCTCAGGAACCTTTACTTCAGTTACTGTTTTTGCTGAGTTATCTATCTTGACTTTGATGTACCAAATGATCTTAAATACACAAGTGGATATATGCAAATCTAACATGATTAATGAGGCAAAACAAACAAAAATAATAGTAAGAGAAGAAAATATTAAAGAACTAGAGCAGGGGTGTCAAACTGGTGGCCCGGGGCCAAATACGGCCCATGGGGTAGCTTTTTAGTGGCCCATGATGCTCTGAAAGAAGCTTTTCTTCATAACAATTTTTTAATTTTCATTCTATTTTGCCCTTATTTTGTATGTTTCTCAGTATAGGGAAACTGGGATGGGTTACCTGGTTCATCAGTGCCATACTGCACCCTGGATTTGTCATCTGTCCATATGACCCTTCTGAGAAGCACTGTCCAATTATTTTACATGCGAGCTTGGGGTCACCACTACATTCAAACCCCTTCAAATTGATTTGATTGCTTGTTTTTGAACTTCTGGTTTTTAAAATCATTTTATTGGGGGCTCTTATCACAATCAATACATACATCCATTGTGTCAAGCACATTTATACATATGTTGGATCATCGTTTTCAAAACATTTTCTTTCTACTTGAGCCCTTGGTATGAGAACATTCCCCACCACTCCCTAACTGTCATGAACCCGTGATTACTTATCACTGTTTTTCTTACACTGACTGCTGTCTCCCTTCACTCACTTTTCTGCTATTCATCCCCCTGGGAGGAGGTTAAAAGGAATTCATTGTGATCGGGTCCCCCTTTCTCCTCCCATTTTCCCCTTACCCTCCTGGTATCACTACTCTCATTATTGGTCCTGAGGGGTTTATCGGTCATAAATTCCCTGTGTGTCCAGCTCTTATCTGTACCCATGTGCGTGCTCTGGTCTAGCCAGATTTGCAAGGTAGAATTGGGGTCATGATAGTAGGGCGGAGGAAGCATTAAAGAGCTAGAGGAAAAATGGATGTTTCAATGGTGCTTTCTTGCACCCTGACTGGCTCATCTCTTCCTTGTGGCCTTTCTATAATGGGATGTCCAATTATCTACAGGCTGGCTTTGGATCTTCACTCTGCTCTCCCCTTTCATTCACATCGAGATGATTTTTTACTGGGTCTTTGATGCCCGATACCTAATCCCATCAACACCTCATGATCACACCGGCTGGTGTGCTTCTTCCATGTGAACTTCCATGTGTGCTTCTTCCATGTGGACTTCTCAGCTAGATGTCAGCTTGTTTATCTTCAAGTTTTTAAGAGCCAAAATGTTATAGCTTTTGATAGCAAGGCACCATCAGCTTCCTTACCCACATTTGCTATGTACCCATTTTGTCTTCAGTGATCGTGTTAGGGAAGGTGAGCATCACAGATGCCAGGCTAACACAAAGTGTTCTTGTGTTGAGGTAGTACTTGAGTAGAGACCCCCATGTCTGTCTGGGACCTTGTTGGAGAAAGATAGTAGTTTTCCACAATTATATTTATTCTAAAATATTAAGCAAATATTAGTAATCATTTGCCAGCATCTGGTGGAAGGTCAGAAGCTTATAGATATGCTCTCTAAAGGTTTCAGCTATCCAGAGACCTTGTCTCTCACACAAAAGATAAGATGGACTCTGCTGTAAGGACAATGGGTCACTCTCCCTGAAAGCTTTGGTTAAACAGCTCAGCAGCCCAAGGGAAGCTAGGCTTAGGCTGCTGCCATCAGGAATCATGAGTTTGCCCATCTTATCAGATGTAGACTCAAATAACATTCCTTTCCTATTGTGTATAGGTCCCTAGGTTATACCTTCCATCATTTTATTACCTAAAACACCACTCTGTCCTTGAACATATGCTCTTTCCTGTAGTTTGAGGCTTACACATCCCAAGAAAGGATATTTTAAAAAAGCCTTGGTTAATAATGAAGTTCTCTCTCTCTCTCTCTCTCTCTCTCTCTCTCTCTCTCTCTCTCTCTCTTTCCCTCTTTCTCTCACCATGTGGACCACCAAGCAGGCCTGAGGTGAGCGTGCTACCATGATATGTGTTTAACTTCATTATTTCTCTTTCTCATGCTTTCTATGACTTTACTATAATAATTAATTATCACCGTGCAATTGTGTCTATTAAAAACCCAGTGTTAATGTTGGAGGCTGGCTCCCACAGTACCATAATATTTAACATATAAACATATGTACATAGACCTATTTCCTTATCGTTATATAAAAATATATTTACATATGAACATGGCTGTATTTAGAGCTCTATAAATGCCCTTGCCTCCTAGTTCTTTCCTCTATTTCCTTTTACTTTCCTCTTGTCCCACTATCCTCTTCGGCCTTTATTCAGGATTCAGTAATTCCTTTCGAGCAAGCCCCACCAGGCATCCTCATTGATTTTAGATCACTTGTTTCCTTGACCCTGAGTTTGTTGACACCCTTCTTTTGTTATTGAATTTTTGGTATCTCTTCCCAGTAACACCTCATGATCACACAGGTTGGAGTTTTTCTTCCCTGTGCGCTTTGCTGTTTCCCTGCTAGATGCTCTTTTGTTTAACTAAGCCTTCAAGACCCCAAACACTATATCGTTTAATAGCCAGGCACCATCAGCTTTCTTCACATTTGCTTATGCACCCATTTTGTCTCCAGAAATCATGTCAGGAAGATATCATACAATGCCGCATTATTAGAACAAACTGTTCTTGTACTGGGGTAATATTTAATTAGAAGCCCAAAGTCTATTTGCTTCCTTGTTGATTTTGCATATATAGACATATATTAAAAAGCACACATATATTTATATGCATTTATTCTTCTTTGTCCCTCCAATACCACTATTGTATTTATTCATCATTCACCCTAGTACTGTATATACTCAAATATAAGATAATCTGAATATCAGCTGAAGCAACTAATTTTACCACTGCATTAAAAATGTGCTGATTCCTCTAGTTCTTAAATGCTTCCTCCCATCCACTATCATGATCCCAATTCTACCTTACAAATCCAGATGTACACTGGAGCCAGAAACAGGGATAATTCAGGACAGATGATCTTTTCTCACGAGGGGTGAGAGTGGTGATGCCAGGAGGGTGGAGGGAAAGTGGAGTAGAAAGGGGGAACCTATTGTAGAGATCTGCATATGACCTCCTCTCTGGGGTATGGACAATGGGGAAGTGTGTGAAGGGACACATCAGAAAGTGTACGATGACAAAATAATGACAATTTGTAAATTGCTAAGGATTCATGGGGGGGCAGGAGGGGAAATATGGGGAGTTGGTACTGGGGGCCTAGGTAGAAGGAGGATGTTTTGAGAATGAAGATGGCAACATATGTGCAAATGTGGTCTGCACATAATTGAGTATGTATTGATTGTGATAGGAGTTCTATGAGCCACCAATAAAATGATTTCTTAAAAAAAATTGCTGAAAAATTCAGTTTATACATGCGTGTAAATGGTAATTTCTCTCAGATACAATTAAATTTATAAATGTGACCAGAAAAGCTACACCCTCATCACCACCAATTTTAGAACACTTACTATTCCCCTATATCCATCATGTTGACTTCGCACATACTCCAACCCCCTTACCCTCCATGGCTCCCAAGAACCATCAGCTCAGTTGCTGTCTCTATAAAATTGTCTACATTGCCTATCTTGTTTAGATAAATACTCCCCAAAAGTACAGACAGTCACAAGTCTAACAGGAAACCTGAAATAGAGCAGATGACTATATCTCTGTTAAACAGAAATAAAGACATATTATAAATGACCAGTCCAGTCCCCATTTCTTTCAGGGTTACATATCTCGGGTCCCACTTACATACAACATATATACCCTTTTAGTCTTCAGCATTCATGTCCAGAAAAATGAGCATCCTATTGCCATTGTTATTCCTGCAGTCAGGGATGGAGCAGTCTAATGCCCCAACCCCCAGTTATGCCTTTAGATACCCAGTGTGACCCCCTTGTGAGTAATCCCCAGCCAGTTCCAATTACACACACACACCCAAGTCAGAAGTCTATAGCCAGGATTGCTTGGGGAGTTTGCTTCCATCACTGGTCTATTGCACAACTCTCTTGATTTGACCCTATGTGTGTGGCTCAGACTGGCCACTCTCACTGAGCTGTATCTTCAGGGCTGTCCTCTACAGTGCTGCTGACTAGGGAAAGCACTTCACATCTCAAGATGAGACCAGCCCTGCACTCATCTCTGGGAACAAGCTGCTCCACATTCCAGTGTGCCAAGCCTTGGGGGTGATGTTTCTGCTCAAAAAAAAAGAAAAGAAAAGAAAAGTCATTTGTTAGTTTGGGACTTTTGCTAGAGGAGCTACATTCAATAATTCATTACCCCTGTGATGTCTTCATAATCTTTTTAATTGTCCTTACACTCATTTCATATATCTGAAAATGATGGTGCAAACCAGCTGCAGACCTCAATTTATAATATCTATCAAGCGACTCAACTTTTTCTTGTAATGTCATCACCTTTTGCCCTGCTTCCTGGGTGCACTTCCATCCCCAACAGTGACACTTCTTGGGTTTCCTGAGATGCTAGTCAAACTTGCAATGTTTCACTCCTCTGACCATACTAGGGAGGAGACTCCAACCCCACATCTGCCTGTATATGTTTCCTATAGGTAGAGGTCTACCTTCCATCCTTCTTTGACCTATTCTGACACCCTCCATCCTCCCCAGGCACTGGGCTTCTCTGCTGGGTTCAATAATCCGTTGAGTCTGGCCACACACAACTCAGAAAACACTTGTGATAATGCAGGCTTATTAGCGAAGTTAACAGGTCACAGTTCAGGGTCTGAAACATTATGGACACAGTTCTTTTATCTGCAGTGCCTCTTCTCAGCTGTACCCATAGGCATGTCTCTAGTTCTTTGGCTCTGAACCAGTCAGCCCCTTGGCCTCTGCCCTGCTCTGCCAAGTGTTACAAAGCTCCATTAGCATGAACAAACGCCCAAAGTACACCCCATTCTGCTTGCCAGACTCATCTGAAGGCTTTACTTGCTCTGCGATCCTCCTGTATGATCTCAGAGACATTGTCTCTGTTTTCACATTATCTCTGTTCCGGGAGTTAGCATAAGGCAAATACCACACTTTGCTCCTGGCTTCTCTTTGTTGATCAGTGTGATGCTAGTCCTCCTTCTTGCTTCTGAGATGGTTCCTTTATACCCAGAAGAATGACAAAGCCTATGGATTCTCATATGAGTGTCCCACGCACCTAATCTGCAGGTTTCTACCCAGTCACTGGGTGGTGGTTACACAGACTGAATAGAGCCATGCCAAGTAATGCAATGATGTCACATACACTAAACACCGTGAAAAACGTGATAACTAGAAGAGCTCACTTTGACTGCCACATCCAGTGTGATGGACTGCTCACAGAGAGATAACCAGCATCAAAATCAAACTTACTGATTCAGACTCAGGCTACCCTATAGGACAGAGTAAAACTGTCTCTGATTGCATTGATTCTGCCTCTGTGTGTTTCCAAGACTGTAACTCCTTACGAAAAAAGAAAACCTTCTCTTTCTCCCACAGGGTAGCTGGTGGTTTTGAACTTTGCAGACCACAGCATCTCACATAACCACTATGCCAAGGGTTCCCCATGGTGTTTTTGTTTGGATTTCTTGGTTCTTAATGGACCCAGGAAGTTCAAACCTATGTTGTTTAAGGGTTGATATTCATGCATTTCAATGGAATCCTTTCAGCTCAATTTCAACTCATAGCAATCCTTCAGGACAGAGCAGAACTGGTCGATGGAGTTCTGAGCCTGTGAAACAGCTCTTCAACCAAGAGCTCAAGCCACGTTGTGAATAAAATGCAGGATCTGGCGGTGTTCCCTTCTGTTTTGTGTAGAGTCACTATTTGAGGACACCTAGGGGACTGTTTTGATGACCCCTAACAAGGTGGTGTCCTAGTTACACGTGAGGCTGCTAACCCCAATGTCAGCAGTTGAGGTCCATCTTCTCCAAGGGAGAAAGATGGCTAACCCTCAGCGCCACCAGAGCTTCCAGAGCTCCTGCTCACCTGGAACCATTGAGAAATCTGTCTCTAATTTGAAGCAGTGAACAGTATCCCATAAGGAGTGTTGACCCTCTTATTCTTCAAGTTTTGAAATAAATAACTCTTTTGGTTGTTCCAGTATCTCCAAGCAGACACATCCTCCAAGAAGCAAAATACTGAACCTTGGGAGGGATCACAAGAAGTCATTGAAAACATCAAGGACCATGCCCAGTAACGCAACGCAGGGCAGAATAGACTCCTGTTCCCTTTAAGTCCATGCAAGTGTCACACAGTATGCAGGAGATTACCCAAGTGCTCTGTTATCAAGACCAGTGCCCAGGGATCCCCCAGAAATAAGATGAGGTGGCAGATTGACATTGATGACTTTGGTCCTGGTGATCAGATTCCACAGGAAGAGCCATTTTGATTGAGAGTCAAACACAAAAACTAGCATGTTCAAATTTATCCCTGTCGCAGATCCCTCGTCTCTCAAATAAAATAGAAATTAACATAACAGCCAAAACCAATCACCAATCACAGGGCTTCCCGAGGAGTCCAAAATGAGTCATTGATGATATTCAAAAAGTTAATTTAGTCAAATACTATGGACTACAATTACAATTACAGTCTCATTTGGTCAAACTCCATGTGTGCAAAAGTTCACACACGGTGAACTGAACCCCTTTAAACAAACTTGCATATGCTCTTTACTCCATTGAACGCATGGGTGTGGGTGTGGGTGTGGGTGTGTTGAAATGAAGGCTGCTGTTCTTTCTAGGTGCCCTCTAGTGCATCCTATAGGATCAAGTAGAACAGCTCCTTGTGAGTTTCCAAAGCCGTAACTGTTAACCAAAGTAGACAGTCTCGTCTTTCTCCCTTGAGGTGGCTGTTGGTTTCTAGAGATCTTACAAAGACTCAAGCCCAGCACATAACCACTTGGGGTTTTTTTCATAGGACCTCATGCATGGCAGAGTGAAATGCTGTCTGGTCTTGTACCATTCTCACCATTGTTGTTAAATTTCAGCCCATTATTGAACCCACTTTGCCAATTCTTTTTGGTGAGGGTCTCTTCTGTTTTACCTGGCTGTGGTAGTTTCATAATATGGTGTCAGTTTGAGGATTAATTGCAGCAAGGAAATGAGCTAGTCTGGGTACAGTGTAGTAGCAATGGAATGTGCAACTTCTCTGATTCTCAAATGCTTCCTCCCACCGACTATCATTATCCCAATTCTGCAAGACAGATTCAACTAGATCAGGGTATGTACATTGGAGTCAGGAATGTGGGAATTTAAGATAGATAATCCTTTAAGACTAGTGAGCAGTGGTGACACTGGGAAGGTGGAGGGATGATGGAGTAGAAAGAGGGAACTAATTTTGGGATCTACATGTGACCTCCTCTCTGGGGTACGGATAACAGGGGGGGAGGATGAGTGAAGTGACACATTGGACAGTGTACAATATGAAGAGGTAATAACAATTTGTAAATTATTAGAAGCTCATAGGAGAATTAAAGGGGAAATATGAGGAGTTGGAATTTAAAAAAATAAAGAACTAGAGGAAAGAGGGAAAGAGGAGCACATGCTGGGGGGGTCAAGTAGAAAATGTTTTTAGATTAACGTGGTAACATGTGTACAAGTATGTTTAATATGAACAATGTATTGAATGTTATAAGAGCTGTAAGAGCCCCCAATAAAATCTATATTTTAAAAAAGTGGGGCTGAGCCCCGGTGGCATAGTGGTTGTGCACGGAACTGCGGCCCACTGGGATGGAGGTTCAATTCCAGCTCCACAGGAGCAATGGCTGGGCCTCCTACTCCCACCACCAGAGGGCAGTGATGACAAAAAAAAGTGTAGTAGTGGAGTCTAGCCTGTCAATTAGGCATAGGCAGTGAGGCGTCTGTGCTGGCATGGCCTTCTCCTGAGGATTCTTAGAAATCCTGTCTTCTTCCTTGAAGATAGGAGACCCTCTTTCTTTCTGCTCACTCCCTGTGAAATATACCTGTGGAGAAGACACATGGAGAAAGGCTGAAGAAGTCAGACCTCTGGAGCCAGAGAAGGCAAGTGGAGATCCCTACCAGAACTGAGATGCTTACAACTCCACTGGATCCACAAGACTTTCCACCCAATGGCCTGTGGTCTTTCTGCAGTCAATGTCATTGCATGTGTTTTGTATCTGAAGAGGAATTTATAGAATGGTATCAGACATAAGGGCTAATATCAGACTTAGAGACTTGATCTGGACTGGGCTGGGATTTGGTGGCTGCAATCATGGTCTCAGGCATAGGAACAATTGTGAGGAAAGCTCAGGACCGGGCAGTATCTTGTTCTGTTATGCATAGGGTTTCTGTGTTAGGCCAAGTTGACTAGAGAAACAAATCCAGTGACACTCATATATGTATAAGGAACAGCTTATTCAAGAGGTAATGATATATGGATATAACATCCCAGCCTAGTCTAACCCAAGTCTATATGTCTGATACTCATCCATATATCCCTCTGCAGACTCATACAATCATATGCAAAGATGCAGAAGGCAAGAATATCACTGGCAGGTGGGTGCAAAGTCTTGTGTCTCCAATGGTGGTGGTCCTGGCAGCAATTGAGGTCAGCCTGCAGGAGGGGGAAGGCAGAGAGAGCGGGGGCGGTTAGTTCCCAGGACCTTCACTATGAGAAAGCCACACTTCCAAGGAGAACCCACAAGGCTGTGACCTGATCCCTACCCTTTTATATGTCTTCAAATTGACCTGAAATTATGTAACTACCAAAGTCACTATGAGTTGGAACTGACTCAATGGCATCTAATGAGAGAGAGAGAGAGAGAGAGAGAGAGAGAGAGGAAGAAGAAGAAGAAGAAGAAGAAGAAGAAGAAGAAGAAGAAGAAGAAGAAGAAGAAGAAAAGAAGAAAAGTGGAACAACAGATATAACTACTTTGTGAATCTTGATTCCTAAGATCTGAAGACAAGGGGTTTTTGCCTGCATGAAGTCCTCCTTGGAGGTTGAGAGATAGAATGTGCTCATTCAATGACCCAGAGTCACTTAACATCTAAAAAAAATCCTGTACCCTGAGAACCTTCCTAGTGGAATAATTCCCAGGGACCTTCTCCATACATTCTATGACTAATTACCCTCCTAGGGTGTGGGTTTACCCAGAGGTTCCTCCATTCAGACCCCTAGCTGCTTCTCTCTGAGTAAAACATTCATTTCCTTAGAGTTCAGGCCTGAATGACTTTGTATTATATCCCTGGGGACTTCTTAACAAGTCCAGAAACTGCCACATCTCTGATGTGCTTTCCCCCCAAAGACAGGAAGGAGGTGGGAGCTTTTAAAGAGCTGCAAGACTTTCTCCTGGGAAACCAGAACACTCTTGATCATTTCTTTTTTTTAACTTATTTTATGGTAAGCTAAGAGAAAAACACACACACACATACACACACTGACTTCAGTCCACATAGGTTTCTACTTAATGTAATTATACTGAGCCACCCAACAATCGTTGGAATAAAACAGGATAATGTGAGAAAATCACCCAGCAAAGTAAAAGTACCAGGAAGGGATGATGAGGTAGCGCAGTGGGTAAGCCCCAGAGCTCCCAGGTGGCACAGTGGTTGTATGTTGGGTTGCTAATTACAAGGTCGGCAATTCACAAACACCAACCCTCTCTTGGGAGAAAGAGAAAGTTTTCTACTTCCATCAAGAGTTACAGTCCCTGTCTTCTGCCTCCTCAGACGCTTTGTATTTTCTAATGTAAAACCTCAAAGTCTAGGTGTGTCTGAGGCAGAGTCTGATATTGGCAGGCTTTTGGTGGGCAGGCAAATAAGATCTTACTCCATCGATGCCCAATATATTGTAAGAAGATATGCATGATTCCGTCACACCTGTGACAAGCATCCTATTGCATTGGGTTTTTGCTTGTTCTTGTCAGGGTGTGTCTCAGAAGTGCTATGAAGGGGAGGATTACCCTCCAAAGATCATGATATATGGTTTTCTGTTTGTCAGGAAATGAAACCCAGAGTTCCTGAACCTACTGCAAGAGCACGTAGAACAAGGGTTTCAGGTAGGGGCTACAGAAGAGGGGCGCCAAAAAAGGGAGATGATGTTAAGGTACCCAAGGAGAAACAGGATGCTTGGGAACTGATGATGGAGGCAATGGTACAATTCTGCTCAACAAGATTGAGCAATGTAACGACATATCATTTGGGTCAATCCCCAATTAGGAATAAGTTGAAGGTAAAAAAAAACAAAACATAGATCCTGGCATGGATTTGGGACTCACACTAAATCCCAACTCCAACCTAAGAGCAACAAGTTCTCACATCAAGGTCCTGCTCACAACTTGCCTCCAGGAGGGGAACACAGAGGAGACTCTGGATATGGCAGCCAGGGTGATGAAGAAATGAGATGGTGCCCTGCCATCAGATAAAATACCATCTGGGGTCTTGAAGGCTTGTCTCTGAAAAATCAGCCATCTACGTGAGATGTTGGCTGAGTCCACGTGGAAGAAGCACACTGTTATCAGTCACTGAAGGATTGTGAAGTATATAATCCAAAGTTGAAGCAAGGGATTTGTATCCGAGCCTACAGTCTGAGAATGTGGTTGCAGAAGACAATGGATGACAGTGGGAACCCAAGATTCACTGGTGGAACTATACAGGAAATAACTCTCCGGTGACCTCTCTCAATCCGCAAAGGAGGGATAGGAGGAAAGTGGTCACTAACCTGAGTGCATTGGAGAGCTGAGTATAGAGGGTCACAGGCAGAGAAGCCTGACTTGAAAAGTTAAAACTTGTCAACAGATTCCCCCTAGGATGCATACCGGACCTGATCTGGCTCCCAAAATCTTATATATTAGAGGTTATATTATTTTATTTGGTTTTTGACTTTATATTTTATGGGATATCTTAGAGAAATGTCATGTCCTTGGGGATCACCCTCTTGAAGTTGTGGTGTATGTTTTATTCATTTTTTGGTGTATGAAAACCAGGAATGATGAAGCTATAGAGTCAGCAAGTGGAAGAAGAGTTGCGGGGGGTGGGGGAGACAGAGAAGAGAATGGTAGAGTAAAGGGGTGACGATGTCACAGGGTCTATATAGAAAGAGAATGTTTGGAAACCAATTGTGGTGGCCAATGTCCAATTCCACTGGATGTGATTGAACTATGGAATGGTTTCATACATGTATTATTCCTAATCAATTTTTTTTAAGTTTCAGTCTCTGGTTTTTCTGTTTTCTCTCATCGTTTTTGTTGGGGTTATTATGCTTTTACTTTGCATGGGTTTGTGGGCTCATGTTTTGTTTTGTGTGATTTTCTCTATAGGAAGCCCACGGCAGTTAGATCTACAGAGATTGGGATTGGATGGTGGCAGGCAGGGCAGGACAGGGCTGGGACAGTGCCGACAACAATAGTCCGAGAAGAAAACACTCTGAGGTTGTGGTGAAGATGGCACCCATCTTCTCGAGATGATTGAATGGGACGATTAAATTGTGTGATGTGTGAAACAGACGCCGACAACACTGTTTTGCTTTCAAGAGAGTGATCATCTCAGAGCCCCACAGGATCGCTAAGAGTCAGAATCGACTCTCTGGCAATGAGCAGTTTTGTTTTTTTTTTGAAAGCTCGCTTCAAACATGCTGTGCGGTGTCTGATTCAAAGGAGTGCTTTCCACCCTCTCTCTCCCTAACATCTCCACTTGAGCCACCTCAAAAAGAAGACAACACTTCGAATCCTGATGGCTCTTCCAATCACACACGCGCGCGCACGCGCTCCAGCTCTCCCACCAGCTGAGAAGTTCATCATTTTCCAATTTGGCATTTCTTTTCATCTCAAGTTGCTGTAAACATCATGGTGGGCACCAAGACGGGGGACGCAGGTAGTGAGAAAAGTCCGTGTCCAAAACACCACAGCGCCGGCCACAGTCTTCCTCTCTGGGACGTCCTTCACAGACAGGGCTTGTGCGCACAAAGCACACCGGGCGCCATTGCCATCGGTGCAACGACGGCCACCCATCTGTCTTCCTGCTCCTGCTGCTGGGGACATCCTTGCTGCCAGAGCCAACAAGCCAGCCCTTGTGGCTGGGGTGGCTGCCCTTCAGAGGGGAGGAGAGGTCATTGGCAAAGGAATTCTGCCCCATGAGTGTCTTGCTCAGCAAGATTTGAGGCGGATCAAGTTCCCCTCACAGAGATCAATTGTTCCCAGAGCTGATTGGCCAACGTGTCCTGACTGCCTTACAGAGGAGGAGGAAAGGTGTCCCAGCCCCTCCCAGCTATCTGGCACCAAATGCTTCTAGTTCTGGTTGGGGAGAATCAGTCCACCCATTGTTTCCCTCTCCTGAGCATCTTGTCTGGTCTCACCCAGCATTCCCTGGGGCAGAATGGGGGTCCCCCACAAGGCCTCCAGCTTCAGCTGCAAGACACAAGGAACCACACATCAAGTTTAAACATTTGGGGGAGGTTAACATTTTTCACTCTCCTGAAGCACTTTGATAAGGAAAGAAAATTATGTTAAATATGTGCTAGAAACTCCCCAGATGTTTCTCCGCAAATCAGGATAAACCACAGACAGGTGTGTGTTCTCGTATTTCTGCACCTCATCTCTGCACTCCCAATTGTAAACTCTCAGAGATCAGAGATCAAGACCCACGCATCAGTGTGGTCCCCAGAATGCGGACAAGGTCATGCAACCTGGTCTGAATCTTTCTTTCTTTTTGTTCGCCTGTCTTGTGAAAATCCGTCCGAGCCTTATCCTTTTTTTCCCAGGGTTTCCCCTCACCTGTCTTCCATCAGATTCTCAGGCCATCTCTGCCGTCTCTGTTTCCTACTTCCCTTGCTTCCCTCTCACCTCCCCCAAGCTATTTCTCCTCTTTCATTTCATAAGACACCGGCCTTCTTAACAGAGGCGGTCAGAATGGGCCAGACTGAATGGGACTGTGAGAGCTAGTAAGTACTCAGAGCTGATGGGGGGAATGAATGAGGGAATGATTTTGCTGTTCCATATGGCAAGTGCGATTTCCCTTGGGGAATCTAGAATGAGAGGGGAAAGCAGTAGGAACGTGAAAGAGAAATAAAATTCTGAGGGAAAGAGAGAAGAAAATGGAGAGAAATGAGATTCTGAGAGGAAAAGAAAAGTCAAAGAGAAATGAGATTCTAAAGGGAAAGTAACAGAAAAGTGGAAGAGACATGGGATTCCATCGGGAGAGGCAGCACCACTAGGGACCCTCTATCCCGTTTCCCTCCAACAAGGGAGACAGAGGACGGGTTTGCTGCGAGAATGGACAAGCAGGCCCCACTGCAGGAAATGGGCACGCACATAATAGTCAAGAAACAAACAAAAATTACCAACTCTCCAGGAAAAAAAAACGAAACAAGCTCATTCACAAAGCAGAACAGAATGGTATTCATCCATGTTGTGAAATACAAAGATGTATTGAATGTTCTAAAAACTGTAAGAGCCCGCAATAAAATAATTTCAAAAATGTTATAAAGAAAAAGAAGAAACACAAAGCATCTTCACCATGCAATCCGTGTTACAAAGACAGTCACAGGTACCGCAGCCAGACCAAAGGCTGAGGACTTCTGACCAAAGGCCACCAAAGAGAATCAAGTCCCTTCACACAGGAAGGAGGCCGTGCCTCACCTAAACACGTGTCTCCTCTACACATCCTGCTCTCAGAACAGAGGCTAGAATAGTCTGTAGGAGACACAGGGAACGTTTTTTCTGTGGCAAAGCCTGACACCCTCCTCAAAGAAAGTCTCTTTTCTTCAGCTAGGGCCTTTTCACTCAACTAATTTCCATCCCACCCTGCTGGCTTTGAAGTCCCCCGGATGTGGACAGCATGACAGTGATTGTTCATGGGAGATGTCTTCCTGTTGATTTCCAACTCAGCATGAGCTCCTGGAATGGAGCACACCTGCCCTGTCGGCTCTCCTACTCTGGAATCTTCATGAGAGTGGCTCACCAGATTTTCCTCCATCGGTCACGGGTGGGACTTCAACCGCCTACCTTCCAGGTAGCAGATGAGTGCTTTGCACTATTGCCCCACCAGGGCTTTGTGGTGCCAAAGTCAGGGAAAAGAAAATAGATAAGAAAACGAATTTGCTGTGGCAGAAAGACAAGGCATCCTGCTCTCCTAAAGATTCATAGTCTTGGGAAGCCACGGGGGTAGGGCACACAGTTTTACTCTGTCTTCTAGCATTGTTGATGTTAGAATTCACTCTAGGTCCATGAGCTGGTTTGGTTTGGTTTGGTTTCAGGACCTCAGTCCCAAGGAGTCTTCTTGTCTCCACAATTAAAGCACGTGGCTGCTTTGAAAAGATAGGTTCAGACTCCACCCAGAGACTGAGAGAGAAAGCCCTGCTACCCAAGTTATAAGGGCTGTTTCTGCCAAACCTCAAAGGTTTCAGCACCGCACCCTAGATTAGTCACAAAGCTCAACAAAGCACCAGTGTGTACAGAGGCTGACAGACAAAAGGGATGCCACAAGGGTTGATGATCCCGCCCTCCCACCGTTAGAGCCATGGTGGTCACCACTGGCAGTTGGATTTGGAGCTTTCCCTGCATCCCCCATGAAATGTGGACTGTGGTTGTGATGGGGAGGGGTAGACGGTGGAGGTGGGGATGACCAAAGAAAGAAAGATCACCTATTCACACCCTCTTTCTCTTTTCTTTTCATGAAGAAACAGATTTTGGGGGGTGGGGGGAGTGTGGAAATGCAAAAGCCTCTTTTTGAAATTCAACTCCTGTAGATACCTATTCAGAAACACAAATGGGGCAGTTCTACACTTCTGTCCTATAGGGTCGCCATGAGTCCACATGGCCTCGACGGCAGGGAGTTTATTTGGCTTTGCTTCCCCTTTACTCTGATGCTCCGTCAACTAAGAGACTTGGATCGTGTGCACTTTGCAACCTCGTATATGTTGTTTCTCCATACTGAATAGTACAACTGATAGATGGGTGGATGGATGATGGATGGATGGATGGATGGATGAAGTATTGTTTTATTATTGTTGTTGTTGTTGTTGTTGTTAACTTAACCCCCAAATCATGTCAGTGTCATGAATTTCCAAGTGAGGGCAGGAACTTCTCAAACTCAAGCTGTCATGAAAGAAACATACCTTGATTCCTATGCTCGATCTTTGAGCGAGGGTCTGCACTGCCCCTTGGCTTACGAAGAGTTTGCTTTGAAGCCAATCTCAAGAGAAAGTTGAATGTCCTCCCAAGTGAACCCTGCCTCCTTCATACTTGGTAGCTAATGATGTGCTTTCTCAACACGGCTCTCCCAAGAGAAGCAAAAGGAATTCAGGCTGAGTGCTGTTGTCACATGCTGTCCATTGCCTCCAGCTGATAGCCACCCCATGAGACACAGAGAGAGGCGCGGCCCAAGGCTGTGCTACCTGAGTCGTAGAAAGATCTGAGCCCATTGTTGGTAACCGCTGTGTCAGTCCATCTCATTGAAGACAAGCATTCCTCTTGGTTGCCGGCCCTCCGATTTCTCAGGTATAATGTTCATTTCCAGGGGTAGGGGGTGGGGTTCCTGCTGACAGCATACCCATCCTTGTTTCTAACGAGCATTCAAGAGGGTCTCCTTCCAAGGCCGAAGTGTCTGTTCTCCTGTGGTGGTGGTGTTAGTGATGGTGGTGGTGGCAATGGCAGGTGCTGTCCGGTCCGTTCTGCCTCATTGCCACCCTACATAGTACCATGGGTTCAAACACCACCCAGTCCCACATTGTCCTCTAATAACTACCCTCAGATCTCTGAGCCCATCCCTGTGGCCATTGTGGCAATTAATCAGGCTGAGTGTCTTCTTTCCCATCACCCCTCTACTTGACCAAGCAAGCTGTCCTTCTGCAGGGGCTGGTCTCTCCTGATCACATGCTCAAATCAGGAGAGACAACGTCTCATGTGCTTGCCTCTCAGGAGCCTTCTGACTGGGCTTCTTCCAAGACAGACAGCTTTGTTCTTGGGCAGCACCATCATGCCAATGCACAGATTCTTCTTCAGTCTTCTTTATTCAATGCCCAACTTTCACAGGCACTGGAAAATGCCATGGCTTGGGTCAGACACAACCTAGTCCCCAAAGTAACCACTCTGCTTTTCAACACTCTTGAGGTCTTGTGAGGCAGATTTGTGCCAGGAGATGGATCTCTTGATCTCTGACTGCTGCTTTCAGGAGCCTGGCCCACGGCTCCACGCCAGACAAAGTTCTTGATGACGTCAGTCTTCTCTCCACTTGTTAGGATGTACCTACTGGCCCAGGTATGAGGATTTTTTTCTTCTTCTTTATCCTGAATTTGTAACCCATACTGAACACTGCAAAGTGTGATCTTTATCAGCACGTGCTTCAAGTCCTACTCACTCTCAGAAAGCAAGGTTATGTCATGTACAAATCTCAGGTTGCTAAGCCTTCCTCCAATGCTGATGCTGTGTTCTTCCTCATACAGGTCAGCTTCTGTCAGGGATCGCCATCCTCTGGGAATGTGTTTTCCTGGGTAGACTTGAGAAACAAATTGATAAACACATATATGTATATAAGGGAAAGGTTTATATACAAGAGGAATGGAACATTGAGAAAGTATCCCAACCCAGTCCTGTCCAAGGCCATAAGTCCCATATTAGCCCATATCTGATATCAATCAATAAAGTCTCCTTCCAACTCATGAAGCACATGCAATGTCACCAGGACAATCTCAGGTCAGTGGGTGCAGAGTCTTGTGTATCAGTGGCAGTAGAAGCATGCCACATGCCGGCGCTGGCAGGGGTCTCCCCATGACTCCTCGTTTCCAGGGCTCAGGGTCCATCAGCAGTATCCAGTGGTGGTGGGAGCATCCCAGCACTGGCAGGAGTCTCTCGGTGGCTTCTTCAGCCCCAGAGGTCTGGTTCTGTCAGGGCAAGTTCATGTGGCTTCTCCTTCGGCTCCTCCAGGTTCCAGGACTCAGGATCTACCAGCATGCTGTCATCTCACCTGTCAGTAGACCAACTCCAAGAGACTGAGTCAAGTCTCTCTTCTCCAATTGAGAAATACCGAGAGACATTCCAGGATTCTGAGGAGAAA
>PVJH01029145.1:0-26418 GCA_004026705.1 Nesogale talazaci | reverse complement strand
GCTTGGTCCAAATCCAGCTTCTGAGGCGTTTCTTGGGCAGAGCTTGAGACGCGGTGTCTGGTGACTTCCGTGCTGGGCACACATGGCCTGCATTTGCCTCGGTTTTCACGTGAGAATGAGGGGAGAGAGGGTGCCTGGGGAGGAGGAAACACACCGGGTTCTTCCTGCGTGCCAAGTTCCCTGGGTCCAGTGGTCTGTGCGGTGGGAGGGGTGACTGGTTCTGTGCAATTTGTCACGGGTCCTTGGGTTACCAAGGAGGTAGGGTTGGAGGGGTGGGGGCAGGGTGGTGGTGGATGGAGAAGACCAAATCTCCTTCTGGGACATCCTGCTGTTTGAGTGCTGCCCACTCAGTTCTCAGTGAGCCCACAGGGGACTCTATCCAGTACCGCAGCGGGACTGTGGGCAGGTGGGGGAGCAGGCTGGCGCCCTGCTTACCTCTGAGCAGTACCCACTTGAGTGGCCGAATACACCCCCGCTTGGAAATTGCCCCCCTGTGGCATCAGAGTGGGAAGGGCCCAGCATAGACCCTGCATTAATGAAGCCTTGAGGCATTGTGGCACCTCCCTGGAATCAGGGATGTTTACCCAGAGGCCTGCAGGGGAACAAGAGCCAGCCAGACAAAGGAGGCATTGTGGGCGAGTGCAAGGGTGTGTGGGACGGTGTGTTTTTGTGTGCACACAGGAGTCGGGTGGTTAGTCTCCCAGGAAGAGGAGACTGCCTGGGCAGAGGCCAGAAGCTGGGCAACTGGAGCAGGCTTCCAAAATCATGTGGGAAAGCGGAGTTGAAAAGTAGCAGCATGATCCCAAGAGCTTTTGGAAGCGCCCCCCCCCCCCATCTCCACCCCTAGCATGATCCTGGAACTGCAAAGATGAACAACAGCTGAGCCTTCTGGAGGAGGGCCTTGGTGGTGTCATGGGTTATGCATTGGGCTGCTAACCACGAGGGCAGGAGTTCAAACCCACTGGGAGAGAGAGAGAGATGCGGTTGTCTGTTCTACTTAAGAGGCGCAGCCTTGAAATACGAGGGAGCAGTTCTCCTCTGTCCCTGAGTCCCGATGGGCAGTGGGTTGGGGTTTCAGTTATTTGTCTGGGGGAGGTTGGGGACGTGACTAGAGAGAGGAATGGGGAGAGAGGCAGGGTTAAGATCTCATGAAAGCCTCCATCAGATCCAGGGCCTGCCCTTCTTCCTGGGCCCCGGACCGAACATGCATCACCGACCGCCAGGCAGAGGCCACCTGAGTAAGTACCTGAACTTCTCTGGGTCTCTTCTACTGAATATCACCATGGTTACACCAGTTACCTCCTAAGCCCTTGTAGAGCTTTCATAATAAAACCCAGCAAGGCTGATTTATGTTATTTCAGTCAATCTTCATATCAGCTCTCTCAGGAACCCTTTATTACTCCCATTTAGCAGATGAGAAGAGCGGAGTTCAAAGAAGGTTAAGTGACTGGGTTCCGAGTCCCCGGTTTTCTGAACAAAATTACCCCCAGGCTTTCTGCTTGGGTGGACGGGGTCTTGCTCTCTGAGAAATGCGAGGCGGGAGGGAGAAAGATCACTTGCTAACAACAACAACAGTGACAGTAACAGCAGCCCCTGCAGGATGGGACACTTTCTCTTTGCCAGATGTCGTTGCCAAGCCGGGTATGGACACGAGTCCCTTTTCTTCCCCTCAACAACCGATGAACCAGGGACTTCCGTTATTCCCCTTTCAGAGACAAGGACGCTAGCACTTGTCGTGGCTACTCCTCCTGTCCCAGGCCACAAAGCTGAGCAGGGAACAGTCAGAAGCTGGTCCCAGGCTTGACCCCGCCCATGTCCTGAGCAACTAATTGCCTCCCTGAAAAGCTTCGAAGGACCGACCACAGCTCTTGCCACTGAGCCTGAGGGCTTGTCCCTGGGGAAGAGGAGAGGGTTAGAAGAGGGCATGACCGAACCGGGAAGCGCAGTAGTTGGCTTTGCGCTGTTAAGATCAACCACAGTGGCAGTAAGGAGGGGTCGTCTAGCGGAGTCACTGGAACGCAGACTCTGAAACCAGATTGCCCGAGGTCCAATCTTAGTTCAGCTACCGACTGGCTGAGTGATGCGTGGTAGGTTTCTTCCTGTTTTTATTTTATTTTAATCTGTAGACGAGGGGTGATCATAGTACCTGCCACCTCTCCCAGCGATGTGGGAATAAAGGAGTGCAGGCACGCCAGGACCTGGCACACCGGAAGTGCGGTGGCTAACTCAGAATCTGCTGTGATGTACCCCAACTGTCCCTGGTGAGCCCTGGGGGCACAGTGGCTCCTCACTGGGCTGCTAACTGCGAGGTCGGCAGATTGGACTACCAGCTTACCCCAAGGGAGGAAGATGAGGCATTGTTCTACGGCTGTGAAGGTTGCAGTCTCAGAAATGCACAGGAGAGCAGTTCTACCCTATCTTATGGGGTGACTATGAATTGTAATCCACTTGATGGCAGCGAGCTGGGGCTCTGGGTCTTGGTCATGGTTCTATGTAAGGCACTGTGCTTGATAGATTTGATGCCTAATGTTTATAGCAACTCGGGGCGGGGGGTGGGGGTGGGCGGAGGGAGATGAGCATTCCCTATTTTACACATAAAGAGCCCTGGTGGGTTAGACAGTGGGTTGGCTAACCACAGGATGAGGGTCAAATCCTCCAGCTGCTCTGAGAAACATGAAGTTGATCTGCTCTCCTGAAACAATTTGCAGCTTGGAAATCCTATAGCGGGTTAATATGAGTCAGTATCGAGTGAACGGCGTGGATTGTGGTTTACATGTAGGAAAATATATACAGATCTTCTACAATGCAACGAAGCCACACAGCACAGAAGCTGTAGAAGCTGTTCTAGGAACCATGTCTGTCTGGCTCCCACGTTCATGGTCTTGTCCACAACCCTCTCCCCCGCACCAAAAAAAAAAAAAAACAACCCAAAAACCTCACACAAAACAACACGCATGGGCACATTGCTTTGCTGAGGGCCCTGTGCTCATCTTGTTACTATGAAATCGCTGGCTTATTTGTAAATGCCAATGATTCTTGTATCTCCATGAGGGAAGTGGTGTGTGACTGTGAGTGTGTGAGAGAATATGTGAGAGTGTGAGTGTGTGTGCAGCGGGGGAGATGATGAACAAGAACGCACAGCCATAAACACGATGGATGATTGCATTCGAGTATCATCTGTTTCTATAACAGAATGATAATTATTCTATAAAGATAATAACCCAATGTGCAGAGGCCTCACAGATAAAAAAAAAATGAACGAAAAGAAAACACCCCATTCACACCCATTATCTCATTTCATACCCATAAGAGCCTTGGAGGGAGGGGGTAAAGTGAATTATACTATTTTCCATTTCTAGCAGCCAGTAGCCAACTACCACCCGCCACCCTTGCTAATAGAATTCTGACTCGGTTCAGTGTTCTGTCTCTCAGGCAAAGTTAGACCGAACCCCAACCCAAGAAGCCGGGTTCTGTGCACAGGGATCCGGAGGCTGCTGCTACATGTTCATGGAAAAACAAGACCTGCCTGGTGACTGGTGGGTGGAGGGGAGGAGGAGCGCACACAGGAAGCGCCACTTCCCTCAATCAATCTGTAACCACCCCTGGATTTTCTGGAGGCAGACAGCTCCCACTCATGAGCCACTGAGAATCGGGGTGTGGGGGGGAGGGGAACCAGTGAACAGGCCTTCTCTGTCTAATAAGACAGGCCTGCTGGTGGCCTTGTTAGACTAAGGCCAACCAAGGCTGGTGGCCTTTTCTGAAAGCCAGTGGCTGGGAGTTACCCTTTTCCTCCAGGATGAGGCCAGGCTCTGAGGTCTGCCTGCTGGATGCCTGCTTTCTATCTGCTCCTGGAAAGGAGAAGGAGATGCGGTCCCAGATACTAGCTCAGGCTTTGTGGCAAGAGGCCCTGGGCTTCCAGGGGACAAGCTGGCCCTCCCGCATTAGGCTCCCAGTTCCCCAGGGCTGGGGATGTGTTCACACACAGTGGCGACTGTTTTACCTCTGGCTGCCACTTTCCCATTCCGCTGCCATGCTCAATAATCCAGGCGGATCCAAAGTGCACCATTTCCAGGGGCCCAGCTGAGGTTCACAGGCTGTGTGGTGAACGCTGGTGTGCCATCCCTGTTTCTCCTGCTCTTTGGAAGCTTGCTCTCCTCGGAGATGCTCTGGCAACGTCTTCAAACTCGGCCCCTTTAAGAGCAGCTTTGTGGATGATCCTTGCTGCCCCGTCTTAGTGTCTCCTCAGTTACTCTCCACCCCCTGTGTCCCATGTCCTGGGTCCCTGCGCCGGGCCTAGCTTCCTGGACTTTTATGGTAAAGCCATTGGAACTTTCCCAGCCACTGGTCTTCCTTGGGTTCTCCCACCTACTCACAGTGGCCTTTCCTCTATCTGCTCTTGAAGACCCATTTCAGATGCTGAATCCTTGGGAGAAGAACTCACACTGTCGGAGCACGGACTCTATGCTAACCCCCAACTCTTTGCCATGAAGCCAATGCTGACATCATGGCCCCTGAAGGACAGGGTAGGCAGGGCTGCCTCTGTGAGTTTCTAAGACCGTCACTCTTGATGCGACGAGAGAGCCCCATCTTTCTGCTGAGGAGCGACCGAGGGTTTTGAACTGCTGACCTAGAAGTTAACAGCTCCACGATGCCACCAGAACTCCTCACTGCATCCCAAGCCCTCAAAAGCTGACAGCCTATGTTTCCCATAGAAGTGCTTTGGTGTCACAGTGGTTAAAGCGCTCAGCTGCCAACCACAAAGGTCGGCGGTGCAAGGTGCAAGGCCCCCAGTCCCTCCATGGGAGACAGAGGTGGCCGTTTGCTCTCGCACAGACTGACAGCCTTGAACACCCTAGAGGGGCAGCAGTTCTACTGGGTCCCAGAGTCTTGCTCTGAGTTGGAAATCACTCGATGGCAGCGGGTGTGGGCCCTTCCAACTTGTATTTATAACGCATTCATCCATTGGACAAGCATTTATTGAAAGACACTTGGGTGCCCAGCTCTGTGTCGGGCCTTGGGGAGAGACCTGTGAGCAGGCTAGGCAGGGATGCTGCCCTCAAGAGGCAGACAGTCGCTGTGTACCCACTTTAAGTGCCCACTGCCTCAACTCAATTCTGACTCATACAGGCCCTCGAGGGCAAAGTAGAAGTGCCCCACAGGAATTCTGAGGCGGTCAATCTTTATGGAAGCAGCCAGTCTCATTTTTCTCCCAAGAAGCAGCTGGAGGGTTTGAACAGCCTACCTTGTAGCCCTGGCGCCTCTCCTGCAGCACCCCCAGGACTCTTCCACTATAAGGTGTTTGAAAAGCATGATTTTCACAGCAAGCTTAACAGATGACTCTGTACCCCGTGTGACAAGGGAGGGTCACGTCCACAGTGCTTTCCTGGTACCCCATTCCACATGCCAGCCACTGGGACCTCGACTGTCCCTGTCCTGGTGCCGCCTTCCCGCCTCTCAGTCTCAGGGTTCTGCTGAGAAAAGGACTGGGTTTAGACATGTAGAGACTGGGGTTTCTTGAAGGCAGGGAGAGGCTTGTCGGGGGCTAGCCTGGCACAGGGGAGCAACTCCACTTTGAGAGTTTCTGTGGACCCAGCAAATGAATCAGTCAGTGTCAGCCCTGCTCTGGTTGTAGAATTGGCTCGCTGCACGAGACAGCTGAGGGCCAGGCCACTCTGCTGCGTGGTCTCCTGCTCCCAGGCTGGTGCTGGGGAGGCAGCGAGAAAACCTGTCTGTTGCCCATGGGCCCGCAAAATGAGGACGCAGCTGCTGGGCAGGGCATTCGTGGCTCCTCAACAAGTTTGGCAGAGAGTTACTGTGTGGCCCATACCTGGGGGCATCGCCAGCAGAGCCTCAAACATATGTGCACACTGCCCCAGCATCATTCCCAACAGGCCAAAGGTGGCAGCAAGCCAAGTAGCCAGCCAGAGATAGATAAAGAAGCATGATGAGGTATACCCACACAATGGGATATTCTTCAGTAATAAAGAAAAATGGCATTCTCATCCATTCTACAACATGAATGAACCTTGCAAACATTCTGGCTTAGTGCAAGAGGTCAGACATACCAAGGACACGTGTTGTGTGTTCCTAGTTATATAACAAGATCTGGTCTCAAAGGAAAAAAAAGATCTGGTATAAGCAGATGCAAGGGCAAACATCTATTAGTGACTGCCAGGGGCAACGGAAGCCCTTGATAGACCCACACTTTTTCACACATGAGTAGTTTTGCACGCTAAATACATTGCTAGGCCAAAGCACATGATTCTTTAGCCCTTTTAAGAAGATGAGATTGGGGCTGAGCCCCGGTGGTGTAGTGGTTGTGCGTGGGACTGCGGCCCACTGGGACGGAGGTTCAATTCCAGCAGTGGGGCTGGGCCTCCTACTCCCACCACCGGAGAGCAGTGATGCCCCCCCCCAAAAAGAAGATGAGATTGAATCATGCTCAGATTTTACACAATGATATACGGACCACGTTTCAAGCGACACAGGAGGCTGAGTTTCTTAAAGTTTTGCTTATTTAATCGAAGCAAAATATCCTAAAATCATTTTAATATCCATTCCTTTAACTATTAGTCTGAGTGCTTTCCCTGCATTTCTTTGATATTTCTATAGACTCATCTGTGAACCACCTACATATACCCTTTGCATATATTAAGACATATGTGTGTGCATCCTTGGTTGTATGTTTTCCTAAAGTTTTTGATTTGCAGAATTTCTGTATGTTAGGGAATTTACCATATTTTATATAATGCAAATACCTTCCCAGTTTCCTTCGGCATTGCTGATGTTTTCCTTTGTTTTGTCTTTTAACCGTGCAGAGATGCATAATGTTTCTTTCTCAGTCGCTCTCTCTCTTTCTCTTTCGTGGTTTCCGAAGGCCAGTCAATGTCTTGGATTGCTTTCCTGTCATTGGTCTCCCCAGACTTCTTCTGGGTCAAGACACAGTGAGGGCCCCACTCCTGATTCTCCTCTGCTCCCCTTTTTACTCAGGAAGCCCTTTGCCTTTGAGGAACCCCTTTTCTTCCAGTTCACAGTGCTGGCCTCCTTCCAGGGCCCAAAGAAGAAGGGACTTGATGTTGGTTTTGGAAACACTGGAAGGAATTCCCTCGCTTGGGACCCAGCTGCCCTGATCTCCATGGCTTCCTTCAGTACCTCACTTTTATGTTGTATTCACACTGCGAAGGCCCAGACCTCTGCCACTGTACACTGTAGTTCCATGGTCTTAGTCTTACTCCGAGAGGCCTGGGGAACATGGAATATTGAACAGAAATGCAAATGTGTCATGGGGCTGCTGATAGAGGAGCCTGACTAGAGACCCAGGACGTACCAGCTTGACAGCAACTCACTTTATTAGGATGCCAAGTCTGAATGTCAACATTTGCCTGCTTTGTCAACACCGAGCACTTGACGCTTGGTCAGAGTTTCGTGTCTAAAGATGGTGGGAGTATGACAGGACCTGAGAAAGCACCTAGACATATTTCTGGCTTCGTCCTTCTGCCTCCAGGCAGATGTTTTCAGCGATGTTCAAATATATCCAGACTTTGAGCCTGACACTCTATCCTTTGGTAGCAATTTCTGCTTGCCAACTTTAAAAAAAAAAGAAAATCGTCATGATCAAATGAGTCTCTTTCTGTCCCATACTAATTTCAACTGCTTTCATTTACACTCTTTTCTTTTTGCTCCCTCCTCTGAGAACACGAAGAACAAGCGCTATGATCTTTCCACAGGGGGTGGACAAAAGGTAGTCACGTTGTCATTGAGAGTAATCATATCATAGCCGAGTCCTGTCATCTTCGGGTGAATCAGCTCGGTCCCTCTGCACTATCCTCATCGGGCCCCTTTCATTCTCCCCCCACCCCCCACAGGCTGCCAAGTTTCTCGGCTGCACTGTGGCAGTGGCCCTGTGCACAAGATGACACTGAGTCCTTGCGTCGCAATAGTATCTTGGAACGGACGTTCACAAGCATAGGCTCTGAGGTATGGACATGGTGCAAGAGTCATTTTGTTCCATCCCCATCCAGGAAACTATGGCCCAGAGAGGGCTTTTGGTAGGCCACCCAGTGATCCGGTGCCTGAGCACCGGAGACCCAGGCAGTCTCTTTTCCCGTTCGATGCCTTTCTAGTTTCCCAAGCTTGGCTTGGGGTCACATGGGCGTGCCCTCCCACCTATGCTCAATCTCTATCTTCTTCTTCCCACTGACAAGAAGAACTTGGAGCTGGTATAAGCCACTGCTGCGCCCACCCACCTCGCCCCCCCCCCCATCATATTGAACAAGTGGAACCATCAGGACCCCGATGGTCCACAGACTGTCCCCAAACTATTAAAAAGAACAAGTGAACTCTGAATGGGCTGCCCCAGAACAGCCTTCAAGATCAATTACTAAGCAGATAAAAGGCCGTGTGTGGGGGGGTGGTGGTGGGAGGGAGGGAAAGGGGGTGTACCTTACAGAGCAGTAACTAGAGTACACAATTTGACACATCATTCTGTATAGAAATTCCTAGAAATATAGAAAGAGATAAATGTTCATGACAAGGTGGGGTATATGGCCAAGACTTTCCTTTCCCACCCTGAGACACCGTTTGAATTTTAAACTTTGTGACTTTATTACTTTTATATTAAAGAAAACCAAATGTTTAAAATAGTGCTAGTAACTTTCATTTTAGTCAGAGTGCTATATTGTTTGACTTTTCTTCCTCAAGTACCATGTATTCCTTATGCTATTAGGAAAAGATATTTAAAAGAATCCAAAGCATATTTTAACAGAATGCCCTCATCTGCATATAGTGTTATCTTTGAGAAACAGAACATAGGGTGATACATTCCGCACCAGTGATGTCACATGATGTTGATTTTAGGTGGGGGATGTGTGTCTGTGCATGTGTGTGTATGCTTATGGGTATGTGTGTTGGGTATATCTAGGGCTATATAGATTTGGTTTTTAGTTGGCCCAATGACTAAAGTGGCTGCTGTTGGCACTTAGTGACCCAGATCTGGGGATGCTAAATGCCTCGTTAAAATGTCCAGGGTGCCTGGTGAAGAAACACACCCAGTGGAATGTGGTGGTGGTGGTGGTGAAGAGTGCCGTGAATGCAGTGACACATACTGGCTCTGTGGGACAGAGTGGAGCTGCCCTGTGAGGTTTCCATGGCTCTCATCTGTAAGGAAGCAGGCAGCCGGGCTTTCCTCCCTGCGGAGTGAGGGGATCGGGTTGAACCTGCACACTTGTGCTTGGCAGCCACGTATTTGTGGCACTGGGGCTCCCCCTCGGATCTTCGTCCTTACCCAGGATCCCCAGCTAGTCTTTCATCTGAGCTTCACTTCTACGTCCGAGGTTTGTAGTTGCGTTTCCTCTAGCCACTGATGGGAAGCCTCCGGACTGGCGGTCGCCATTGCAGAGGGAAAAATCCCCTGGCACAAATGAGACAGAGGGTGCTTGTTATGCGCCTAGTCCCCGGAGCAAGACCCTGTGCTGGGTGCTCACTGGTCCACGTGCCCGGTGCCAGGCCCCCCGCCACAGTTAATGGGGCAGCGCTATCCCTATTTTACAGATGAGTAAACGGAAGCCTTGCTGATTAGACTCCAGGCCCCCACCCCTACCCCCCTCACTCAGGCCCCTGGCCAGTAAGTCGCATGGCTGAGACCCGGGCTTGTACTGTCACGGGCCCCTGTTCTGAGCATTCCCCCGATGGCCTCCCTCACAGCCATGTGGCAGACCAGGTGGCACCTGGAAACAATTTCTCCTCTGGTTTCCCCCCAGGATCCAGGCTACTTTGGTAGGGAATTCACGGTGGGAAATTAACCTCTGTCTGCAAGGGCCAATTATACAGTCTAGAAGGAAAAAGAGCGAGGGAAGCCGGGGCCTGGCAGAACACTGGCTCCTTCTCCCACAACCCCTGCCTGTGGAGGCAGCTGGGGAGGGGACCGGGGAGGAAATCCTGCTCTATTTTGAGAAAATAGTTATGTTTGATTATCCAATAATACCCAACGATAAAGCTGAGCCCAACAATGGATTTTCCCTAAATTTGAAAAATTGTGAGCCATTAACTCCTCACTCGTAAGGTAGATTTACTCCAGAGAAATTCAGTTCCCTGCACTGTGTGCTGAACAAGAATAGAGTCACTGTGAACTTCTCTCCGCGAAGGGACAGAAGCTCAGAGCTGGAAAGCCTGTATGAGAGAAAGGCCAGAGCCAATGAACAGCTTCGGAGAAGATTTCTTCCCCCGACTCTTGCTGCCCTGCCATTGTGTCCTCCAAAAACCTCCACACCATGACCACTGCCATCAAGTTAAGAACAACTTGCAATCACCTTCTATCAAGTTGCTGAGACGATAAACCTTTGCTGGGACAGACAGCCTCATCTCTCTTGCATGGAACCACTGGTGGGTTTGAAACGCTGACCTTGTGGTTAGCAGTCCAGCACCTGACCTATGGTACGAAGGTCCCTTACGTCCTCTAATGCTGGTACAATTAATTCTCCAGCACTGGGCTGCTTACCAAAAGGTCGGTGGTTTGCATCCACCAGGGACTCCAGCCGAGAAAGAGAAGGTAATCTACTCTTACAATGGTTCTGAGTTGGGCTGCACACTGCAAGGCCAGCAGTTCGAAACCAGTGGCTGCTCTTTGATAGGAAGATCGGGCTCTCTGCTCCTGTCAAGAGTTACTCACAGGGGAAGTTCTACCGGGTCTTATAGGATCACTGTGAGTCTGCCTCAATTCAATGGCAGTGAGTTAGTGAGCACACCGGAAAAGACTGACGGCCTTGTCAACTTGATGGCGAAGCTCTATTCCTCTTGTCCTCCAGGGATGCTATGACCCAGAATTCACTCGATCGATGGCAGTGGGTTTCAACTCAGTTTTATCTTTGGGCCAGCCAGTTTCCTATCCTTAAGATTCATCTTAAGAGACCACCTCTTCCGTGAAGCTTTCTCCGTGGTCACACAGGTTGTGGTCAGGTGTCCTCAAGTGGGTTCTGACCCATAGTGACACCATGTCCAAGAGGAAGGAAGAAATGCTGCCCAGACCTGCAACCTCCTCAGGGTGATAGCTGCACTTGAGCCCACCATTGTAGGTGCTGGGCCAATCCATCTCGATGAAGGGCTTTCTCTTTGTCCCCGCCCTTCCACGGTACCAAGTAGGGCACCCCATTTCAGGGACTGGTCTCTCCTGATGACATGTCTAAAGCACGTGAGACCAAGTCTAGCCATTCTTGTTTCCAAGGAGGATTCTGACTGAATGAACATCTTCCAAGATGGATCCGTTTGTTCTTCGGGCAGTTGATGGTACTTTCACGATAGTTTCTCAATGCTATCCTTCAGATGTCACTTGATCCAGGAGACCACTGGATGGGTGAGGCACACCTTGGACCTCAAGGTGACACCCTGGCTCTTTGGCACATCAAAGAGGCCTTGGGTAGCAGATTTGCCCCTGTCATCTGATTTCTTGACTGCTGACTTCCCTGAGCATTGATTGTGGATCCACTCAAAAGGAAAAACTTGACAGCTTCGATCTTCTCTCCATTTATCACTATGCTGCCCTCATCGGTCCGGCTGTGAAGCTTTGGGGTTCCTTTAAATCAGCTTGTAATCCATTCTGAAGAATTCTGTCCTTGATCTTTTTTGTCAAGTGCCCCAGTCCTCTTTGCCTTTAGGAAGCACGGTGGTGTCATCTGCCTACTGCAGTTGGCTAATGAGTCGTTGTCCTCCAAGCCGGATGCCCTCTAGGTTCCCAGCATCGTCACTTCTCCTCTACATATTATACTAGTCATAATACTTGTGTGTCTCTGACTGGATCACGTCCTTCTTCAGGAGAGAAAGCATCTCTCCATCGTCTCAGTGTCCTTGTGGCTTAAAAGAAGAGGGCACTCAGAGAGGCACTCATGATGGTGCGTAAACTGACTTTTTGTTTATATCAGTCTTCTGCTGTGAGCAGACAGGCATCAGACTTGCCCTTCAACAAAGTCTGACAAAACCAGGGTCCAACTTGGGTTCCTCTGAGCTCTTGGGAAGCGACAAGACATCATTCTGCCTCTAGGAAGCGTGGCAGCAGAGGCTTTATTGTGTACTGCATAGAAAGAGGTCGAGTTCACCATGACACATATCTCAGTCCCTAGTCCTACTGCCCAACGGACTTTATGATGCTGGGGTATTAATTTTTCTTCTCCAAGATAGAAGCCACTCCTCTGTAAAACAAAGATATATATACCCACTTCACAAGACTGTAAGTAACGATGAAATAAAGCAATGCTTAAATGAGGTGTGGTATTTACAGAGTGGCAGAGAGCGAGTGCTAACAGGGCCTTGTCAAATCAGTAACAGATGGAGAAACATCTAACCCTTTGAGCTGAGGGGTTGGTTTTCCCTCCTCCCTCTCCTCTGTTTCCTTGTCCTGCAAATGGGTAGAATCAATTTACTAATAAAAGAAAACACTTGAAAGTTACAAAGCCCAGCACTCCCTCCTCCCTCACGAATAAGCATTTTACCTCCTCCGTTATCACATCTGGAAAAGGGAGCTAATAAAGACTGATCTCAAGGGCCAACTTTATGGGCACGGGACTTGTGCTATGGAGGGTCCCATGTAAGGTGTAATGATTTGCGATCCTCAAAACATTGTTTTAGTTATCTAGTGCTGCTAAAACCCAAACAGAAATTTGTTTCCTTGGAGTTTAGGAGTCTAGAACTACCAATTCAGGCTCCGGTTCTTGGAGAAAGCTCTCTCTGCTCATCATTGAGTGAGATCCTATTCTCTTTTGGCTTTTTTTCTCTTGGTTTCTTGCTGGCATCCACGTGGCATCTGTTCCTGCCTTTGTGCCTCCTTTGCTGTGTTTCTGAAGAACTCTAAGGTGATTGGTTTAGACTGTACCATACATTTACACAGTGTCAGAAACATAGCAAAGAAATCTTTATTCCCAAAGGGGGAAAAGCCACAGGTATAGGGGTTAGGATCTAGGTGGCCGGGCACAATCCATCCAAAGAGAAGTGTACCCTCGGCCTCTTCATTTGGTGCTGGGCCTCGCAGGCATGCAGGTGATTGTCTCTGGTTTTGGAGCTTGGGTCAGGAGTGCTTTTACGCTGGTCTGATAACCAGGTAATTAGCAGTTTGAAACCACCAGTCAGCAGCCCTGCTGCAGAAAGATGGGGCTCTCTATTCCATGCACGAGTCAGTCTGAGAAACTCACAGGGTCAGGTCCATTCTGACCCAGGGAGTCACTGGGTCTGTGTCTTGTTTTGTGAGGTCAGAAGGAGGCACCTGGGTCTTGGTGGTATGGCTCATGCACAGGCAGCTCTTCCAGGTTAGTTCTCCTTCTATTTTTTAAATCATTTTATTGGGGGCTCATACAGCTCTTATTACAAGCCATCCATCCATCCACTGTCTGCCAAGCACATTTATACATCTGCTGCCATCATTATTCTTGAAACGTCTCCTTCTACTTAAGCCCTTGGTATTAGCTCCTCATTTTTTCCCTTCCTTCCTTAGTCTCCCCTCTCTCATGAACCCTTAATCATTTATAAATTATTATTATTTTATCATATCATACACTGTCTGACGTCTCCCTTTACCCACTTCCCTGTTATCCATACCCCAGGGAGGAGGTTATGTAGATCCTTATAATTCCCCCTTTCTACTCCACCTTCCCTTTACCCTCCCCGTATCACCACTCTCACCACTGGTCCTAAATGGGTCATCTGTCCTGGACTCCCCATGTTTTTGGTTCCTATCTGTACCAGTGTACATCCTCTGGTCTAGCCGGATTTGTAAGGCAGAATTGGGATCATGATACTGGGGGAAGAAAGCATTGAAGAACTAGAGGAAAATTGCATGCTTCATTATTGCTATACTGCCTCTTGACTGGCTCATCTCTTCCCCGCAACCCTTCTGTAAAGGGATGTTGCTTCACCTATTGATGGGTTTTGGGTCCCCAATCTGTACTCCGCCCTCGTTTATCAGATGGGCTTTCTTATCCTCACCCTCTTTTGTGTGCACCTCCTCCCTCACACCTGCATGGTGTGCTCACCCTATCTCTGAAGTGGTCTTGAGCCTGGCACTCAATCTCTTTTCTCCATCACCCCATCTTCTCTGCCAGAGGCTCTTGGAGGAAAAGGTACAGTCATGTAGAACATCAAGAAGCATCAAGAACCATCTCAAGATGTATACACTTCTGTTCGATTACATGATCATGACAATTCCTTTCTTAGTGAGGGAATTGATAAAAAAATAAAATAAGTAAACCTACTCTTTCTCCTTTAGAGAATCAACAGCCTACATTATTTTAGCAAACTATTATGTATGGAAGTGGTGGATTCTGTTAAGTCCCTTTTAATACTTTGAGTTCCCCATCAAATATTAGAATTTTATCATACTTAATATAATCATCTCTTTCTTAAAATCTTATATTGTAAATATTTTTATGGGACAATAAGATTCTTCTTTAACATCAAAAAGGAAAAAAAAGAAAAAATTCCCCCATGCTATTTATAACTATAAATAATCAGAAACCATATACATGACCAAAGGCACACCAATGGTTGATGTCCATTGTAGGCCATCAATTTGAATGACAACAGTTTACCTTTTTCCAAAATAATTATTAAGATAAAACATGATTTGGCATGTAATATTAAATTGAAAAATCTGTACAGAAAAATTTGATTGCTTTTTCTTTCTATTTTGCTTTCCACAAACCGTGAAGCCTTTTTCACATATATAGCATAATAGATACTTAGAACAACATGAAACCTGGAGAATCATTTAAGAGTTGGGACTTTGGGATTAGACCGCTATAGGTTCGAATACCGCATGGCCTCTTTTAGAGATTGGGGAGCCTCAGCTTCCTTAGCTGAAGATGGAGATAATTCTAGCTAGTCTACCAGCACTGTCAGAGGAGTGAGAGAATGTTTCAGCTACTTAGTGCAACAGGTGGCCCCTCATAAATATCTTGTATTGTGATGTTAATTATTTAGAGGCCACCCTACTAAGCAGGAGATCCAGGTTCAATTGCCAGCCAACGGCTCTCATGTACAACCACCACTGATCTATCAGTGGATGCTTGTGTGTGGATATGATGCTGAACAGGTGTGGTAGTTACATAATCTGTTGTCAATTTGAGAATTAAGAGTGAAGGGGTGAAGTTTAGCCTGCCAATCTGGTCTCAGTCTGATGACCTCATTTGGAAGCGTGAAGGAGATAAATTACTCACTGGATGCAGGACATACGTTCACTCCCTGGGAGACATTGCTGTTGACAAACCCCACGGAGAGAAGCTGAGGCAGCCAGAGCCTTGGACCTGAGGAATCATGTGGACACTCATGACAGCACCAAGATGCTTCCTCCACCACTGGACCCACAAGACTTTCTACCCACTGGCCTGTGATCTTCCTGCAGTCAGCATCATTGTATTGGCTGCCCGAGTCTGAAGAAGAATTTATAGACTGGTAATGGGCATAAGGGTTAATATCGGATTTATGGACTTGACCTGGACTGGTATGTTTTCTCAATATTCAATTGCTCTTGGATATAAAACTCTTTTTTATACACATGTGCATGTCTATGAATTTGTTTCTCTGCTCTGCCTGGGCTAACACAACAGGTTTCAAAGGAACTTCTGGAGAAAGATGGAATAAGGACCAAGGCCTGGAGATCTACTGAAAATCTGCCAGAGAAAACCCTGTGTATCACAGGGGGCTGGCCTCATTTTGCATGGAGTGTCTGTGAATTGGGGTCTACTTGATGGCAGTGATTAGTGGTAAATACTCTTAATTATTGAGTATTTAACATTCCAGAACTTGCCACAAGTAATTTAGAAGGTCAAAGTAGCCCCAAACAAGATTCACTTCTTTATTCAAGTAATCTGATCTTAAGAAATGTGATAACTGACACATTGATGGGTGAATTCTTTATGAATATGCCATAATCAATGCCACTCAACTAACACCTGATAGAAACTCCATAGGAATACTGTGTTGATGTTGATGATAAAGACTTGTCTCTTAAGTACCAACACCCTCCTTTTTTACTGTCAGATCCTCCCAAGTTTCTTTAGACCAGTGGTTCCCAAATGCCACAACCCTTTAATACAGTTCCTCATCTGGTGGTGACTCCCCCAACTATAAAATTATTTTCATTGCTATTTTCATAGTTGTTGTTTTTCTACTGTTATGAATTGGGTGACCCCTATGAAAGGGTTATTTGGCCACCCTAAAGGGGTCGCAATTCACATATAGAGAACCACTGCTTTAGAAAGTCTGCATTGAATGAATCGCTCTGAGGAGCAGCAGAGAAACGTCAGTTGGAGCAGTAAAAGCCAGTTGCCATCATGTAGATTCTGACTTATATAGACCTCACATGTCTCAGAGTAGAACTATGCTGTGCAAGCTGTTTTTTCAAAAGCAGATTGTCAGGTCTTTTGTACAGGGTGCTTCTGGGTGGACCTCTAACTATCTGCCAAGAGCATTTGAGACAGTTGGCATCCAAATGCCAAGAGACTGCTATACACGCATGTGCACCATGGTCTAGGAAGCTTCAAAGAGGAAATGATATTTGGTTGGGATCTGATCAAGGCATTAGACTTGCCAAGGTGTATAAAAAAGGGTAGGAGTAACATGAGAAAAGCCTGGCAGTGTGAACACATATGGTTAAGAAATGCACTGTGAGTAGAGGGTAGAGAAAAATAGACAACAACACCACTTTTCCAATCCAACTTGAGAGGAATCCGGGCAACATTATGTACACTCTGTGCGACCAGAGGCAACTTACTTTCACCAACTGCTCTTCATTTCCTCATGATTGACCTCAAATTAGGTGTGTAAGTAAGAGATTGCCACAGACAGTGCCCGGCATTCAGGAAGCCCTCATTAAATTATAATTTTAAATATTATAGTACCCCCTCCCCCCTACATACATAAACATAAGCTCACTGCTATTGAGTTAATTATTACTCACAACACATGACCCTGTTATGGTGAAAGGGAAGGGAGGTGTAATTGCTTTGCAGGATTTTCTAGCCCTTCTGATTCTTAGGAATCATCTGTTTGATGTCCAGAATGGAATATTCGACCTGTTGTATTCTGATTTTTTATTGATTCATTTTCTTTCTTTCCTCTCATTACTTCTACAAATATTGCCTTCGAGAAACTATTATCAGCAAAGGGCTGCAATGTGCTATGAGAGGCTCAAAGACAAAGCCATGTAAAAATCTGAATGTGACAAGACCTCGCACGAGGTTGGAATCAAGATAGAGCCACGGGAGAGCTAAAGAGGATGTGTTGAGTCTTGAGGAAGAGGGGGCATTGTGGGCAAGGAGATCAGTTCTCGGAAAAGGAGAGATGCGTGCTCCTCTCTAGTTGCTCACAATGGTTGTGCCATTGTGCATCCCCACCAGGAACAGGTAAGGGTCCCAGTTGGCCCACAGCCTCAGTCACATTTTAAGAACAGCTTTAATTCTTAGCCTTCAGAGCAGGAGTAAAAGAACATCTCACTGCAGTTGTGATTGGAATGACTTTGCTGGCTAACGAAAAGGAACACCTTTCCATGTCTTTGGTGGTCATGCCAATGTCCTCTTTGATAAAACATCAAGGAAAAACCGTCCCCCTTACTGATAATTCAAGGGATTCAAGAAGGAAAAATGTTTTGAAACTGATTTGTGTGGCAATTGCAGAACACTGCTTGATGTGAACGAAATACAGAATGGTATGATGTCTGGGTCAGCTCCTCATAAAATGGTGTGGGTTAAAAAAAGGGAGGAAAAAAGAACACAAAACCAATGCACTGTCTGTTGATTCTGATTCATAGTGACTCTGTAGGACCTGGTAGATCCGACCCTGTGTGTTTCTGAGATTGCACATCTTTATGGGACTGGAAAGGCTCATCTGTTTTCCTTGGACTGGCTGGTGGTTTTGAACTGTTGACCTTGAGGTTAACATCCCCAATGGTCATCCATGACACCAGCAAGGCTCCTCAAAGTGAGAGGAGTTTCTCTTTATAAAAGATTTTGTACTGGTTTCCATTGGGAATTCAGGATAGATGATCCCTTCAGGACCAATGGTGGGAGTGGTGATACCGGCAGGGTGGAGTAGAAAGTGGGAACCAATTTCAGGGATCTACATATAACCTCCTTCCTGGGTTACAGACAATAGGGAAGTGGGTGAAGGGACACATCAGACAGTGTACAATATGACAAAATAATAATTTATAGATTACTAAGGGTTCATGGGGGAGACAGAGGGGAAATGTGGGGAGCTGGTACTGGGGGCCTAAGTGGAGGGAGGATGTTTTGAGGGTGATGATGGCAACAAGTGTGCAATGTGGTCTGCATACAATCGACGTGTGTATTGCTCATGATGGGAGTTGTATGAATCCCCAATAAAATGATTTATTAAAAAAAAAAAGAAGATCTCCATGCCAGTTTCTGGTGTCCCTTCCCTGCCCCCTACATTCCAGCCTCTTCCATGGTTCTACACACAGAGGGTGATGTGCTCTCCTTGGACTCTCCATCCCTTCTGTCCCATCAAAGTACCTCTAGGTTAAAAGATAGAATAGTTCTATAGTTCATCCTGTCCTTGGGGACCAAGTACAGTCCTGTCTTTTGGCCCATATCTGAAAACAGTCATTTCCTATGTTTGGCCCAGTTTTCTGATAGCCTGTGGTGAGACGGGCTAGTTCAGTTCTAATTGCTACATCAGGACCAGAGTGGAGACACAGACAATGGAGAACAGAAACCTCTTCTTGAAGAACAGGTAGTATTTAGACATACAAAAATAAATAAGAAGAATCATTTCAGGCAAAAGAAACAGCACGAGTAACAACTCTTTATGGAGCCCCTGTTGAGTGGTATGCAGTGGGGAGTTAGTGGTGAATAAGACAAATGGAGGTTTGCCCTAATGGAGTTTCAGCGTGCTCTGTGTTAAGTTCTACCAATCGCTGGATTTCTGCTGCTCGAGCCTAGTATAGGAAGACATTGTGTTGGTACAGAAAGTTAGTGTTATAAAGAAGAACAAAACATCTTTTCTGTTCTCAGGGACTGTTGGGGGAGACATATAGAAAGCATGTTGGGAGAGACATATAAGAAAATAGTTATTTTTGGCTGAGGCCCAGTGGCATAAGTGGTTGAGTGTGGGACTGCGGCCCACCGGCTTGGCGGTTCAAATCCAGCGGTGGCTCTCAGGAGCAGCGCTGGGTAGCTCCCATGACCACCAGAGGGCAGTGATGCCCCCCCCCCCACCAAAAAACAAAAGAAAACAAAGAAAATAGCTATTTTCAACATACAGCACCTGGTGGGACGACAAAGTTGTGTCTAGAAGGCTATGGAACAGAGAGAGTAGGATTTGAGGTTGGGCTCCCTCTATGGTGTCTGCACTGTGTCTTAAAGAAAGACTAAGAGTTAACCAGGACCAAGAATGGAGGGAGGCTTTCTAAAAATTGGCAGCAAGGTAAACAAAGGCAGAGGCATAGGAAATGACAACCAGTTCAGTCTGAGATGAGACTGGAGAGGCCGGTCTTGAGGGGCCTTATGTTCTGAGCCAAGATTTTAGATTTTATTCCAAGGGCAGTAGGGGAACCGTGGAAAATCTTGAGCAGGTGAGTGATTCCCTGAAGTCTCTCAACGTCTCCCAGTGGGTGGGGAGCAGATGATGGACTGGATACCCACAGGGAAGATGTGAACCAAAGGAGGAGGAGGGGTCACTCAAAGTTAATTCTCTTCAACCAGGAAATTTTATATATATATATATATATATATATATATATGCCATTTGGATTTAAAAAAAATATTGCCAGATAGTGACAATAAATTCTTTTTTTTATAAGTCATTTTATTGGGGGCTCCTACAACTCTTATCACAATCCAGACATATAGCCCTTGTGTCCAGCATACTTTTAACATTTGTCATCCCCCAAACATCTGCTTTCTACTTGAGTCCTTGATATGAGCTCTTCATTTTGCCCCCTCTCTTCTCGCCCATGAAAATTTATAAATTATTATTATTTTGCCATGTCTCAAATCATCTGATGTCTCCCTTCACCCACTTTTCTGAACAAATTCCATTGGGTCTTGCCAATAGAGACCCAGAAAGGCAGAAAAATATGGCGATTTTTTTTTTCAGAGAACTGGTAAGTAGGAGAGAATCATAGGCTTTTAGAGTTTCAGCGGCCCTTGAAGAGTATTTCCTTCTTGGCCTAACTTCATGGCTCACGCAGCAGTCCCAAGAGGTTCAATTTTTGTAGATAGATTGACAGGCCTTTCTTCTAAGTCTATCTTCATCTGGAAACTCCACTGAACCCTACAAGCCTCCATGGACAGATGAGTGGTCATTAGGCATGAACTACAGGAACCATACCCAAGTCTTCAGTGTAGAAAGTGAGAATTTTACTATTGAACCGAGGAGGGATGAGAGGCAGAGGGTGGGTGGCGACAAAGGGTTCTAGGCTTTGCCCTGAGTCAGGGCTGAGTCTGCCTCTGGGGCTGCATTTAGCAACCGTGACTTTGGGCAGATGGCTTAAGCTGGAAAAACAAACACACCGAAGTAGCCATCTTTTGCACTCTAGAAATGAACTGATGGCATGCTACCCCCTCAGAGATGTTTCCACTTGGGAAAGTGTTGAACTTCTGGCAAAAACGATGGGTTTCTGTGTGGCGTTTGCTTTGGGGCGTCACTTCTCTCTGCGGTGACAGTGCCACAGAGCTCCTCAGAGGGCGATTCTTCCACGAGGGTCTGCAGCTGCCGGGGTCGAAGGGGCTCACTCCGTTCTCCGTTCGGAGCAATGAGTGATGGGCACCATCAGCGGGAGTGATGCCCTTCCGTAGCCAGCCAAGGAGGAGCGCCACTGGCCCCACTCACCTCAGGCCACGAGGGTGGTGGAGGAAGCATGGAGGATGGAAACCTGAGAGGATCCAGGCGAGGCACACAGGCCGGGGGGGGTGGGGGTGGGGGGCCTGCACAGGCATGCACAAGGATTAAGCAAGCAGCGAAAGCTTGAGGTGACTTTCTCTTGGCCAGGAAGTCGATTTTGATTTGAGTGACCCGATAGGACAGGGTAAAACTGCCCGGGTGGGTTTCCGAGGCTGTAACTCTGTGGGGGACAGAGACCACATCTTTCTTAGGACAGGCAACTTTCCACTGACCTAAACTTTATGCTCTTTTCTCCACCTGCAGGTGCATTGGCAAAATACCTGGCTGGAAGTGTCTGTGCCCACCCCCTCTCTAATCATTAGCTGTATTAACTACACAGATGGAATAGGTAAAGCAAGAATAAAAAAAATCACACGGCCGAGGTAGCAGCAGGCCCGAGAGGGGGAGAATGACTTCACAGCTCTGATCTACACACACAGAAAGAACTCAGGAAGCAAGGTGTAATAACAGTGATATTCACGGGGGGAGGGGAGAACCCAAGTCCAGAATTGCCACAATTATTAACTAGAATGGCCAATAGTCCACAGCAACAACGGAACGTCTGCGACATGGAAGGAAGTAGGAAAGCGTGACCCGTGTCCAGGAAGAGAACAAAGGAAAAAGCACTCTCCAGAAAGAGAGGGAGAATGTCACTACACAGTGGATTTAGCAGACAGAGCTTTCAAAGCAGCTATTATAAATATGCCCAAATGACCCAATCAAAAGGCAGGTACTGTCAGGCTGGATAAGAAGGCCAGATCCAATTATAGGCCATTGAAAGAAACATGCCTTAGATTGTGAGACATAAAAAGTGAAAGAATGGGAGAGAAATACCAGATAAATAGTAGCCATAAGAGAGCTGGAGGGCTATTGTAAAAGCAGATAAAGCAGACGTAGGACAAGAAACATTTCTAGAAATAAAAAGGGGGCATTTCATAAGGATAAAAGACACATATGCCAATTCCACATACAGATGGACCTCATAATACAGTCTCAAAATTCACGAATCAAAAAACGGACAGAATGGAAAGGAAAAACAGACAATTCCACAATATACTACATGGCTAGTTCAATATTCTCCTCCCAGTAATTGACAGGCACAAAACCAGTGAGCGCAGAGAGGATTTTGAGAACACTGTAAACCCACTCAAAGAAACTGCTCTCTATAGAACCCACAGCTCAGAGGCTGCAGAACCTAATTCTTTTCAAGCCATCCCGGAACAGTCTCTCGGAGAGACTATCTGCCAGGCCCAAACCAAAGAGGGAGACATGTAAATAGACTGCTGAAAGATATGTTCTTTAACCATATCCTAAGGAGACATTGCTAACAAAAAGGAAAAAGGGGACTATCTTACACCGGGTAGTCTTTATCCCTCTTCTGGTTCCGCAAAATGTGATCTGGTGGCTGGATACAGAAGAGTTGCCTCTCTGCTGGGGAGGGTCTACTTTGTGCGGCAGCCAGAATGCCCTCTCTTCACCGTTTCTTGTGTTGCCTCTCCCACCAGCATCTCTTCTTTCTACATTGTTAAAAATTGCAAGCCCAGGAAAATGGGGGGCGGGGCACTCTACCTACTGCTGGAATTCAAAACTGTGTAGGGGCCCACAGCTTCATGGTTCAAACCTACCAGCCACTCTGCAGGGGAAAGATGAGGCTCTCTGCTCTCATAAGATTCGCAAACACAGGGCCAATTCTACTCGGTCCTACTGGCTCACTATCAGTTGGAATCGACTTGGTAATGAGTTTTTTTTTTTTTGATACACCTTGGGCGCAACGTGTAATCTGTGTGGCTGCTCACCAAGAGGCTGGTGGTTTGAGCTCACCTAGAGCCGCGGTTCTCAGTCGCAACCCCTTTGGGGGTCAAATGACCCTTTCACAGGGGTTGCCTGCTTCATAACAGTAGCAAAACCACAGCGATGAAGTAGCCACGAAGATCACTCGGTGGGCGGGTCAGCACCACGTGAGGAGCCCTATGAAAGGGTCGCGGCATCAGGAAGGTGGAGAATGCTGCTTTAGAACATGGCTCTCTGATGCCTGCACGGTGGTGGGCAAAGCTGCAGGCCCTGGGATCTCATACTAGAGGGATCGAGTGTGCGGGCAGAGAGTCTCTGCCCTAGGGAGTATATTTAGCCACTGCTGGAGGAGCTGCTGAAGCTTCCCGATGAGGGTGGGTGAGCTGGGGATTTCTCCCAGAGGGCAGAAGGGGACTGGCGCCACCCTATTCTGGGGCAGATATGAAGCACAGAACCGAAGTATGTATGGGGGTGAGGTGCTTCAAGGATGGACCCTTCCTCCATTCGACCCTTTTGGCCATGCCTCTCCTTCTCCAAGGGCAGCTGTGGCAGTCATGTGCTTATGTTAATTTTATGATTGAAATGTAGGGGTGGAGTCTAGCCTGTTAATCTGCAGATAGCCATTGAGTAGCCAATGAGGTCTCTATGTGGGCATGGCTTTCTCCTGAGACTTCTGGGAAATCTCGCAATATTTCCCTCGTGAAGATGAGAAGCTATCTTCCCCAGTTGTTGGGAGTTAGTCTCAGAGGCAATGAGTCACGGAAAAGACAAGATGGCAGGGTCGGAGAAGCTGGAGGAGCGGGTGGAGAGACCACACGGCTTTGACCTGTTGGAGGCAGACCTCTGAAGCTGGAGCGGCATGCTGTTCATGGACCCTGAGCCATGGAAGCGAGGAGCCACGGGGAGACCCCTGTCAGCACTGGGATTCTGCACCCACTGACCTGTGATTTCATGAGTCGGAAGGAGACTTTGTAGACTGATTTCGGGCATATGGGTTAATATCAGACTTATGACTTTGTACTGGACTGGATTGGGATGCCTTCTTAGTGTCACATTCCTTTTGTATATAAACCCTTTCCTTATATCTATATGCGTGCCTTTGCAATTTGTTCCTCCATTCTACCTGGACTGACACAGCGGCCATCTTCATGGGTTCTTCTATCTTGCTTGGCCAAATGTGCTGATGATGAGTGGAAGCACAGAGAGGAGGTGGTTCCTTGTGTGTGCACTCTGGGCTCTCTCTCTCTCTCTCTCTCTCTTACATAGTTTCACTCCAGATCCCAGAGCTGACTTGCTGTGGGGAGTTCCACCAGGCCAGGCGTCAGCTAGTGCTGGGTTTAAAACAGCAGGGGACCCGAAAGTTTCCGACCTGCGGCTCTTGTTCAGTGAATGGGATTTTTATGAGGCCGCCACAATCAGTCTTGCATATAGGGTGCTAAAAAACTTTATGGCTGGCTGGGGTTCGTTGGAAGCGCCAAGCTGGAGCTTGATGGAGTTCCCCATTAGAAAATGTCCCCAGGAAAGCGGTCTTGCATGGTTCCCTGGTACTCGGAGGTGTCAGAGAGCTGGTTTTATGGAAAGCAATTTCCTCCGTAAAGCAAAAATACGCTCCAGAGACAGAACGACTTCAGCACAGGGGCTCTGTGCCGCACTCCCCCCCCCCCCCCCCCACACACTTCCTTAGCAGGCGGTCCCTGGTGACTGCAAAGACAAATGATTCCTACCGTCCTGGTTGCCAGCAAACTTTTCTTCCATCCTTTCTATAAAAGCATGTGTTTTTAACCGAATCATGAAAAAGTGTTGGAAAGTGAAAAAGAGAGAAAATGAGCTTTCGTGACATCACCCATACAAAACTATTGCTAACATTCTGTGTTATAGCACACACATATATATATATATATATATATATATATATATATATATATATTAGTTGGACATACTTTGGATAACACAATACATCTTTATACCTTGAAGTTAACATTTCATACACAGCATTTTAAAGTCATGAAAATCCCTGTGTCAACCTCGTTTTATGGAATTTCAAAATATTCCGTTAGGTAGGTAAACCATCGAATGGCGGCATTATTTCCCTTTTGGTTGGCAACAGAGGTGATTTCTTTTCTCTGGATGATTATCAGTAATGACATCATGGATACCCGGGAGTCCAGATCATTGTTCTTGCTGCCAGTGAGCTGCTTTGAAGAGATTTTCAGAAGTAGAATTACTGGTAAAAGCATGTCTACATTATGAAGCGTCCCAAGAGGTACTGCCAACTTGTATTCTTATGGAAGACTATGCACATGGCTTCCCTGCCGCCAGAGTTGAGGCCTTTAGCTTTGACCTTTTCCACTAGTTTGCCAAGGGCAAAATGCCACCAAGTGCTTTAGTTGGCGGTTTTGAGTCAAAGGCAAAATGGAACCTTTCGTTCAGATGGTAGACCACTGGTCTGCATTTCTTTTATTTTGTTGGGAGCTTCATGTTTTTCCTACTTGCCGAGAAAGGCTTGTCTGCTGTATTTCTCAATAATATTTTTTATCAAAATCTCATTCCTAGAAAACTTCCCAAGCAAAGCCCAAGTTGGACACACACAGGTGTCTAGTTAGTCACGGGTACGAGAGTCATCGCTAAGATGCCACAGGCCCCAGCTTCTGGTGATGTCATTTTGATGCTTACATGTCTGTAGGCAGGTAAGGGGCCCAAATGGGATCCATATTTAACTGCCGGCCTCCAACCAAATATGCAGCTTTCCCCATAAGCCTGACCTCTGAGACCAGAGGCACGAGATATGGAGACAAGTAAGCATGAATCCTTAATGAGCCTGCAGCCTACGTGTAAATAGGTATTGGGTTGCTAACCGCAAGGTCACCGGTTCAAAACCACCAGCCACTCTGCCTGGGAAAGATGAAGCTTTCCATTCCCATAAAGAACTGCAGTCTTAGAAACACGAGCGGTTCCACTCTGTCCCACAGGATTGCTATGGGCTGGCTCTGACTTGATGGCGGTGAGTTTAGGACACAAGGGACTGCTGTGGTGGTGAGGTGTTCTGAGAGGGGTTCCAACTCAAAGGGAGCTTATGTACAAGAGGACATGACCCTGCATCATCCTCACAATCATTGACCTAGCCACTGTCATTGACAGTCTTTTTCTTTCCCCTGACCCTGCATTTTGCCAAGAACTCGTGATAAAATGGCCAAAGTTGGTGAAAAGTCTCACCAGCCTTACTTCCACAGAGCATTCTGGATGCTGTGCCTCCTTCAAGGCAAATTTGTTTGCTCTTCTGGCAGTCCGTGTTTTATTCGATATTATTTGACAACACCATAATTCAAAGTTATCAATTCTCCTGGAGTCTATCTTAATTACTGTTGAGCTCTCACATGTATACAGAGGTGATTGAAAATATCATGGCTTGCACCAGGCATATGTCAGTCCTCAAAGTGATATCTTTGCTTTTTAATACTTTGGAGAGGTCTCATGCAAAAGATTTGCCCACGCAATACATCATTTTATTTCTTGACTGCTGCTTCTTCTGGGGGCACGGCTTCTGAACCTAAGTCAAATGAAATCCTTGACAACTTCAATCTTTTCTCCATTGATCATGGTGTGGCGTATTGGTTCATTTGTGGGGATTTTTGTATTTTTTCTATTAAAGTGGAATCTGTACTGAGGACTGTGGTCTTGAATCTTCATCAGCAGTGTGTCAAATCCCCCTTGCTTTCAGCATGCAAAATGGTGTCATCTGCAGAGCAG
>PVJH01029144.1:0-26306 GCA_004026705.1 Nesogale talazaci | reverse complement strand
TTGATGAAACTTGTCATAGAAATTCACGTGTTTCACCACAAAGTTGTCTGTCTGTGTTTAACAAGTCTCTGTTCAATGGTTCTTCCAGAACACTAACACTAACCGCTACATGACCCTGAACCTAAAGCTAACCCAACCCTAAGCCTAACCCTCCAGGGCTTTCAGATCTCTTAGTTTCTCCTTCAGTTTTAGAGATTCATGAGTATAAGGAAAATAACAAAACGTTTATGCTGTGAAGCTATCAGAGAATTGCAGGGCTTAGAGAAAAAACTTCAAGAGGGTGTTGGATATTTTCGCCCACAGGTATTCTTTGAATTTTCATGAAAATTGTAGAGTGAGTTTTGATGAATGTTGTCATAGAAGTTCACGTGTTTCACCCCAGAGTTGTCTCTCTGATCTTAACAAGCCTCCGTTCCATGATGTTTTTGGAACCGTAACCCTAATCCCAGCCCCCAAGACGTTCATATCTCTTAGTTTCACTTTCAGTTCTGGAGATTCATGAGTTTAAGAAAAACAGTGAGCCATATATGCTGAGTCATTATCGGGGGTATTCAGGTCTTACACAGCAAACTTTAATAGGGAGTTGGATAGTTTTGTTGACAGGTATTCATTGCATGTTCGTGAACACTGTATAGTGAGTGTTGCAGAAAGTTGTTGTGGACGTTCACTTCTTTCACCACACAGTTGTCTCTCGGAGTTTAGCAAGCCTTAGTTCCATGGTGCTTCCATAACGATAACACTAACCCTAACCCTAACCCTAACCCTAACCCCCAAGGACTTTCATATCTCTTAGTTTCACTTTCAGTTCTAGAGATTCATGAGTTTAAGGAAAACAGTGAACAGTGTACGCTGAGTCACTATGGGTGAAATTCAGGGGTTACACATAAACTGTACTAGGGACTTCGATGTTTTCATCGACGGGTTTTCATTGAATTTTCGTGAAAATTGTCTTGTGCGCTTTGATGAAAGTTATCATAGAAGTTCACCAGTTTCTTTTTTGTTTGTTTGTTTTTGGGGCATCACTGTCCTCTGGTGGTGGGAGTAGGAGGCCCAGCCTTGCTGCTGGATTTGAACCTCCAACCCAGTGGGCCGCAGTCCTGCGCACAACCACTACGCCACTGGGGCTCAGCCTCACCAGTTTCAACACAGTGTTCTGTCTGAGTTTAACAAGCCTCTGTTCAACGGTGCTTCCAGAACCTTAACCCTAACTATAACATAACCCTAATCCTAACCCTAACCGTACCCTAACCCTAACCCTAATCCTCCAGGGGTTTCATATCTCTTAGTTTCTCCTTCAGTTCTGGGGATTCATGAGTATAAGAAAAACAGCAAAATGGGATGGTGAGCCACTACTGGGGAAATTCAAGATTTTCAGGGCAAACTTCACTAGTGAGTGGGATATTTTCTTTTTTTGTTTTGTTTTTTGGGGGGGAGCATCACTGCCCTCAGGTGGTGGGAGCAGGAGGCCCAGCCTTTGCTCCATGGAGCTGGAATTGAACCTCCATCCCAGTGGGCCGCAGTCCCGCGCACAACCACTACGCCACCGGGGCTCAGCCCGTGAGTGGGATATTTTCATCGGCAGGTATTCATTGAGTTTTCATGAAAACAATAGAGTGAGTTTTGATGAAAGTTGTCATAGAAGTTCACCTGTTTCAACACTGAGCTGTCTCTCCAAGTTTAACAAGACTCTGTTCAGTGATACGTCCAGACCACAACCCTAACCCTACCCTTATCTCTAACCCCCCAGGGCTTTTAGATCTTTTATTTTCACTTTCAGCTCTGGAGATTCATGAGTTTCAGGAAAACAGCCAACATTGTATGCTGAGTCACTATCGGGGAAATTCAGGACTTACAGAACAAACTTTACTATCGACTTGGATATTTTCGTTGACAGATATTCTTTGAATTTTCATGAAAATTGTCTAGTGAGTTTTGATGAAAGTTGTCATAGAAGTGCCCGTGTCACCACAGAATTGTCTCTCTGAGTTTAACAAGCCTCTGTTCAATGGTGTCTCCAGAACCCTAACCCTAACCCTAAAGCTAACCCAATGGAGATTTTCCCTTGCCTTTTTTTGTGTTGTTGCAAAACACTTAATATTTTAAACATTCTACCCTTCGTGGAGATGGTGGCAAAGTAAAGCTGAATTTAATTCTGAATTTCGGTCCTTGTTTTAACAGTAAGTGGATGATAAAATCCAAGCTCCCTTTTCTCCATTCAAGGAGGCTTAGTGGTGCTGTTGGGTAATCAGTAGACTGCCCACTGAAAGGCCAGCTGTTCAAATCCACCGGTGCTCTCCAGGAGAAAGGTGAGGCTATCCACTTCTGTAAAGATTGACACCCTCGGAAAGGTATTGTCGGTCACTATAGGTCTCAAACAGTGGTGAGTGGGTAGGGTTTCTCCTTTCTGGTCCCTGGGTAGGACAAATGATTTGCATCCCACTCTGAACCTCAAGACTGCTGGCTTGATCTCCCCTCCCCTCCAACCCCCCCCCCCCCGAAGGAGGGCCTGGCTACTGGATCCTACAAAGCAGATCCATTCTGCCATACATGGTCCTATGGAGTTTCAATCCATGGGTTTGTTTTTCAATCTCCCTTCCAATGGCCATGCGTTTATCAATACCTATTTTTAATCTCAAAACCCCTTATCCGAGGAACCCTCCCATGCTGGAAGGCAGTGCTATGCCCCCGACTTACATCGTCGATGTATAGAGCAGTGGGTCTCCACCTTCCTCATGCTGAGACCCTCATACAGGTCCTCATGGGGTAGTGACCCCTGACCATAAGATTATTTTCGTTGCTACTTCCTCATGGTCATTTTGCTACTGTTATGAATCACAATCTGACATGCATGATGTATTTTCTTTCTTTTTTTTTTTTTAAATTTTTTTTAGGCATCACTGCCCACAGGTGGTGGGAGTAGGAACATGATGTATTTTCATTGTTACAGGTTGGACATATTCAAAGCATTGTGGTTAATCACAAAACAGTATGTTATTATATATTGTGAAGTATTTATGAGTTTTCCGATGGTCTTCGGCGACCCCTGGGAAAGGGTCATTCGATCCCCAAAGGAATCACAACCCACAGGTTGAGAATTGCTGGTCTAGACCTTCATTTGAATCATTTTGTTTTTCCATCTTCATTACACTGCATAACATTGCTGTGGCGGTCATGTACCTGATGTCAATTTCATGAATGGGAGTCTAGGGGTGGAGTCTCATCTGTCAATTTGGAGCCAATGAGACCTCTGTGTGGGCATGGCTTTCTCCTGAGAATTCTGGGAAGTCTCGCCATATTTCCAATTGGAGTAGAGAGACTTGACTCGGTCTCCAAGACGATGATGGACCTCAGACAAGACGAGATGACAGCATGCTGATTGATCCTGATTCCTGGAGAATGGAGGAGCCAGAGAAGAGGCCACATGGACTTGCCCTGATGGAGCCCAACCTCTGGGGCCAGAGAAGACACGGGGAGACTCCTGCAAGCGCTAAGATGCCTCTACTGCTTCTACTGCCACAGGACACACAAGACTCTGCACCCCCTTGCCCCTGATTGTCCTGGTGTCATCGCACGTGCTTCGTAAGTCAGAAGAAGACTTTGTAGACTGGTACCATGTTGGGAGCTGCCTTGAAACCAAAGGGTTAATACGGTTTGGAGTTGTCCTGAAAGCAGAAATTGCCTTTTGCTACATAACTCTAGGCCATGATGACCTTAGTTCCCAGCATATTTCGCTTTTCACATAATTGTGCAGGTGTTTTACTGTATTGATTGTTCAGATATATGTAGCTTAGTTTATGTGAGTAGATAGAAATTACCAAGGTCGGAACGAGAAGCAGCTTGGCTGTGTTTCAAGAGATAGCTGATGAGAATGAGAATGTGGTGAACTTCACAGAAGATAGCGATGTTCCTTAGTCATGGGAAAGAGTGTAAGAACAAGTATGTTATGTAATGCCTTGGACTTATAAAAGGACTATCTTTATTAAACTTGGGACGGCTGTCTTCAGACTCTGTCCTCCCGTTCCCAGCTTTTGTTTTTTTTTTTGTTTGTTTGTTTGTTTGTTTTTTTGGGGGGCATCAGTGCTCTCCGGTGATGGGAGTAGGAGGCCCAGCCCCACTGCTGGAATTGAACCTCCGTCCCAGTGGGCTGCAGTCCAGCGCACAACCACTACGCCACCGGGGCTCAGCCCAACTCTGATTCTTTACAGGGGTAGAACGCCTCATCTTTCTCCCAAGGAGCCGCCGGTAGTTTTGAACTGCTGTCTTCCAGGTCTCTAAAACCAAACCCAAAGCTTGGAGTTGATTCCCACGCCCGGTGACTCCCCATGTGTGGGGTTGAACTGCCCGCAGGGATTTGGAGTTGCAGTGGTCTGCAGAAGCAGGTCCCCAGGCTTTCCTTCCAAGGTACCTTGGATCCACCTGGAACACCAACTTTTTGGTGAGTAGCCAGAAGCTTAACGGTTTGTACTAGCCAAGGACTCGGTGGCATAGTGAATCACACTTGGACCTGCTAACCGCAAGGCCAGCAGTTAGAACCCACCAGCTGTTCCATGGGAGAAAGACGAGGCTTTCTGTTCCTGTAACGATTTACCACCTCAGAAACCCAGACAATTATTCCTCAAGTTCCACCTTGTCCTATGGAGCCGTCTGGTTTGGTTTGGTTTGGTTTGGTTTGGTGTGTAGACATCCCATTTAGAAAGGCGATCTAGGCGTGAGCCCCGGTGGCGTAGTGGTTGTGCGCGGGACTGCGGACCACTGGGACGGAGGTTCAATTCCAGCAGTGGGGCTGGGCCTCCTACTCCCACCGCCGGAGAGCAGGGATGCCCCCCCCCCCAAAAAAAAAGTGATCTAACAGCATTAATATTAGTAACAGCTATGACACGGACCCTTGGTGGTGCCATTGGATAAGTGTTGGCCTGTTAACCGAAAGGTTGGCTTTTCAAGACTACCAGCCACTCCTTGAGTGAAAGATGAGGCCAATTGCTCCCATGACAGCTGCTGAACCCCACAGAGGCAGTTTCATTCTGTCCAACAGGTCGCTAGGAATCAGAATCGCTTCCCTGGAAGAGGGTCTGGCTTTGCATTCTCGCTGCACGAGGCGCCTCTGTGGGATGGCTTAATTCAATCCTAGTAACCATCTTTGGGAGCAGTGTTCTCTTCCCCATTCTGCAGAGAAATGCAAAACTGCACAGGCAACTTGCCAGAACACGCTGCTGTGGGATGGCTCGGCCGGTCTCTCTGGCCACTCAGCCCAGAGTGCAGCTCTCGGTTCTAAAATCAGCCCCCCAAACATTGGCAGGGAGAGTACCTAGCTCAAGAGTCCTCCTCTTACTGAGGAGGAAACTAACTGCAGAGCTCTTCCAGATGTACAAGATGGTAGTGAAGACCCTTTGCTTACAAAGGCAACTCAAGACCCTTTCGACCAATATTGCTGCATGCCATAGTCTTGGATCAAGTGCCCTTGACCCACAGCCTGACACAGGTACTTTGGCCTCGAATGTGCTGCAGAAATGCTCCTCAGGAAGGCCTGGAGGTGGGCTGAGGAAAGCTCTGGCTCAGGCGAAATCTAGCCGTGGCCTCATTGCTGGCGGCAGCGTGTCCTGTGGAATATATATGATGCTGCAGGGTTACTGTCCCCCCTCTGAGGCCAAGGGCCTGGCCTTGTGTTTCTCCCTATCACTTAGTCTTTGGTGTGGGGGGCCCAGAGAGACTAAGGCTCACCAGGAGAGGCAGCCTCCAGCAGCGAGGGGCAGCTCTTCGGGGGAGAGTGCAGCCAAGAGCCTTTCGTGACCAATACACCTAGCAGGGGTGGTACACTGGCCCAGGGAAAGGAGCGGGGACAGACACCTGTATAATGAAAACAACAGCCGTCACAGTGATTCCAATTCACAGCGACCCTACAGGACAGGGTGGCACAGCCCCTGTGGTTTTCAGAGACTGTCACTTTACGGGAGTAGACAGCCTCATCTTTCTCCCACAAAACAGCAGGTGGTTTTGAATTGCCGACCTTGCAGTTAGCAGACCGACATGTAATCCCATCAGGAAAATGCATATCACTCAAGACAAGTCTGCTTGGGGATGTCTCCATCTCCCTCACTGTAGCATGAGCTTCTTACTTATCATGATCTCCTGGCTCCTAGCACCTGGCACAGAGTAGGTCTTCAGAACATCTCCACAGAATGGCAGAGAGAGAGAGAGAGAGCGCACGCGAGAGAGAGAGAGAGAAAGAGAGAGAGAGAGAGAGAGAGAGAGAGAGAGAAAGAGAGAGTCGCCATGGAGTTCCCAACCTTATGTTCAGCTGGATAAAACACAGTCCTGTGCTGCCCTCATGGTGGCCCTCGTGTCAAGAGTCCCTTGTTGTGACTGTTGGGCAGTGACTGGTCCACCTTGACCTTGCTGACCCTCTGTTTCACCAAACATGGTGATCTCCTCCAGTGATCAATACCGCCTAATAGAATGTCTGAGGAAAGCAAGTCATATGATGTTCTGGTTGTCACTGTCTAAGTTTTGAAAATATGAGGGGGTACCAAAACAAAAACGAAAACTAGGGGAAAAAAGTTCTAGGCGGAGCTTTCATAGTACGCATTTTTCCCACAATAAAAGCATCAAACAACTTTCTCTGAGTTAATGCATCCAGTGGCATCACCTAGGAAGGTTCTCTCTGGTCACACTGGATTTTTTCATAAAAGCAGTTTTGCTCAAACCGCATTTTTTGTGATAGTCAATTTATTTATTTTATTTATTTTTTTTGCTTTGTTTTTTTTTTTTTGTTTTTGTTTTTTTTGGGGGGGGCATCACTGCCCTCTGGTGGTGGGAGGAGGAGGCCCGGCCTTGCTGCTGGAATTGAACCTCCGTCCCAGTGGGCCGCAGTCCCGCGCACAACCACTACGCCACCGGGGCTCAGCCCTATTTATTTTATTTTATTTTATTTTTATTTTAGGCATCACTGCCCTCAGGTGGTGGGAGTAGGAGGTCCAGCCTTTGCTCCTGAGAGCCAGAATTGAAACTCCATCCCAGTGGGCCGCAGTCCCGCGCACAACCACTACACCACGGGGGCTCAGCCGTGATAGTCAATTTAAAAGAACAGCATGCAGTTGTGAAATCTAGTTTCCTGCTCAGGAAAGATGCCACAGAAACTGTTATGAGGTTGAACACAGTTTATAAGGACAGCATTATGGGGAAAACTCAAGTGAATGGTTGTTTTTCTTGTTTCCAAAGAGGTGATATGGGACGTAGTGGTTGTGCGCGGGACTGTGGCCCACTGGGATGGAGGTTTGATTCCAGCTCCACGGAGCAAAGGCTGGGCCTCCTACTCCCACCACCAGAGGGCAGTGATGCCCCCCCCAAAAAAAGAAGGAGCAAAGAAGTGATATGTCAATTGATGACCAACTTCATTCTGAATGTCTGTCAACTTCCTGATTGGCAAAAATGTTGATAAAATTTGTGCACTTGTGTTTGAAAACCAATGACAGACTATTGAAGAGATGGGGAAGTTATCTGGACTATCTTGAAGCTTCTTGGTCCAGTGAATTTTAACAGAAGAGTTGGGAATGGGAAGGGTCACTGGGAAATTTGTGCCTTGGGTTCTGACTGATCAGCAAAAAGAGCATTGAGGGCTGCGCCTCGGTGGCGTAATGGTTGAGTGCGGGACTGCGGCCCAGTGGCTTGGCGGTTCAAATCCAGCAGCAGCAAACCTGGGTAGCTCCCACAACCACCAGAGGGCAGTGATGCTCGAAAACAAGCAAAAAAAGTATTCAAAAAAAGTATCAAGTGGACAAAACAGCTCAGAAGTGATCTGGACTTTCCCCCTCCCAAGGTCATTACTGGTGACAGATGGTATTCTTATGACCCCAAAACAAACATCAATCAAGCCACTGGGAGATGCCATTGTCACCTCACCCCGCCCCCCCAAATCTTTGTTTTTTTGATGGGAGGGGGACAGTGCATTTGCAGTTTGTTCCACCTGGTCAGGCTATTAATCAAGTTTCTATTTAGAGGTTCTGAAAAGATTGCATAATAGTGTGTAACAAAAAATACCTGATTTGTGGCACACAGGGGATTGCCACCACAACAATGTATCTGCTCATGCCGCCAACTCAGTGCACCGGTTTTGGGTAAAAAGCAGCATGCCTCTCTCGCCCACCACCCTTTCTCACCTGACCTCACTCTGTGTCACTTTTGTTTCTGAAAATGAAAAGGGACATGAAAGGACAGCAATTTGATAACATAAGAGAAGTGAAGAAAAAAGTTAGGGGGGTGCTGTCAATCATCCAAACAGATGGGTTTGAAAATGTTTCCAAGAATGGAATCACAGATTTTATAAATGTATGAAGTGTAATGGAGGGTACCTTGGAGGTGATGGGTTGTTTTGTTAAAAAAAAAATTAATACATAGCTCTGAAAAAAAAATCCTTTGTGTGGGTAGGTGGGAGGGGTACCCCCTTGTGAACAGTCAGGCCTTTCTTCTTAGTCTGGAAATGGTGCTGAAACCTGTCCACAATGAGTGATCCTGCTGTGTTAGTCCAGAGAATTTTTTTTTTTTTGGCATCACTGCTCTCCGGAGTCCAGAGAATTTTATATCTAGAAGTAATTATTCAACAATAAAACATCCTAGCCCAGTCCAGATCCAGTCCTTAAGTCTGATATTGGCCCACATGTCCAATATTAGTTCATAAATTCCTCTGTAGACTCACGCAGCACATACAGTGATGCCAAATGCAGGAAGATCACAGGCCAGCGAGTGGGAAATCCTGCAGGTCCAATGGCAGTACATGCGTGTCCAGGACTCTGGCTGCCATCAGGGTGACTTCATGTCAACTGGGAAGGGAACAAAAAGAGGGTGTGTGCAGATTCCAAGGAGGAAAAGTGGAAATTCCCAGAATTCTCTTGAGAAGGCCATGCCCACAGGGAGGCATCAAGCAAGCTTTGACCTGATTGACAGACCAGACTCCACTCCTCTAGCCTATTATTAAGTAGATATGAAATTACGTCACTGCAACACCTGCTCTTTGAAACACCAGTGACATCACGGTTTCTAGTACCACAGCAACAGCAAACCACCCCAGAACGACAAAATGACAACCAGGTGATGGAACAGAAGGACACTCTCGCCTGGCCACTAAGTCAATTTCAACTCATAGTGACCTGGTAGGACAGAGGAGAACTGTGCCAGTGAGTTTCCAGGGCTGGAAATGCTTATGGAAGTAGAAAACCTCATTTTTCTTCCATGGGGGAGTTGAACTGCTGACCTTAAGAGTAGCAGTCCAATGCAGTCCATTATGAATGATAATCAGTACAAAAATGGCCACATCTCTCAGAGGGGGGTGGTGGGAACCCTGTTGCCTGAGGAAAGCCTCACTAGGCAGAAGGTCTACTGAACTGAAGCGTCCAGCAGCAAGACGCATGAGCCCCAGAGCCACCACCTTCCAGTGGATTTGTTGAGGGTGCGGATCTGTGGATCCAGGCGACAGCTGCACTCGCTCACTTTGGGAGAGCAGCACACCACATCACAAAGAACCCCTTTGATGGCTTCTTAGAAGCAGGAGGCGTCTGTGCTGTCACTGAGAATTTACTGTAGGAAGCCTAGCCCAAAGAAATGCCCAAATCACTCCTTTCGCTACGAGATTTGGTAGAAGCCGTCGGAGGCCTGGCAGACGACTCAGCGATGTGTTCCCGACACCTCTCCAAATGGCCTACTTTAGCAAGCAGCAGCCTCCTCTCTTTAAAGAACACTGCTAGCAGACGCAAAGTGGTGTCCGTGTGCTTGTGCCAAGTTGCATGAGGGGGCTCCCCAGTGAGAGGCAGAACGGGCGACCGCCGGTGTCTGTGTGGCTACGGCGTCTCTGACAAAGTGAAGCCCTTTCATAGTGAGATCTCGTGGACAGGGGCGGGCTGGGGCATTGCCCACGCTTGTCAAAAATCGAGCAGGACGCGCAGTGCGGGCTTCTGGATGTGGTAGTGAGAGCGCGAACACCAGGAGCGGTCCATAGGCAATCGGTGTGAACCAAGAAATCGGGTGATGAGAGTCTGAGGAGGCCGAGAGTGAGGGGGCAGTGAAGAGCTCTCGAGGAACCCTCTGGGAGCTGGAAGGACAAGGACATCACAGCAAGGGCCCCAACACTGCGCGGTCATGAACATGGCGCGCAACGGGTCCCGTTCCGTCCTGTGGTACGCGGGCTCTCTGCAAACTGACGACAGGTAACTGGATGGAAGCTAAGACCAGCAGTAACCATGAGGTCAGTGGTTCTGAGCCTTCCTTATGCCAGGACCCTCGAATACAGTTCCTCATGTTATGGTGACACCCCTCCCCCCAAACCAGGAAATTATTTTCGTTGCTACTTCATAACGATAATATTGCTACTGTTATGAATCAGGTGAACCTTGTGAAAGAGGTTGAGACCCACGGCTTGAGAACCGCTGCATGAGGACATTCAGGAACACAATGGTAAGAAGGAATGAAATTCTTGGACTCCCTGTGAACGTCTGAACCCCAGCCCTCTGCTGGGGACTGCCCGAGGTCTGGCGCCACTTGGGAGGTCACCCCATCCGGCTGGTGACAAGCAGGGGACAGCGGGCCTGTCACAGGCACATGAAATGGGAAGCTGAAAGCTTCATCTGGTTCTGAGATGGAGGGGAAAGTGCGGAGTGGGAGGGGACCAGAAAGGGAGAAACCAGCTTTCTACACAAGGTAGAAAAACCCAAGGCCCGCAGTGGACTCCACACTGAAGATCTACTTTCATTTATCACACTCTGAATTTTTAAAAAATGTGTTACCGATCCGGCGGATTTAGAGACCTCGCCTAAATAGACAGCATTTCTACCTCTCTGGGGGGTGGGAGGCGGGGCAGCCAACACCCACGCCAGCCAAGGACTGGCAGGGCTGGAGAGCGGCTGGCCCCTCTGGCGAATGTGTTCTCTGCAAGTTACGGGGCGCATTCACTGCGCCAGGTGCAGAGCCTCAGGTGTTTGAGTTGGAGCGCGCCAATACTGTGATAATTTGCTTAGCTTTGGGTTTATAAGATTCATAGAATCCCAGTGCTTATTTGTAAAAACTGTGTAAACTGAGGTCTGAGGAAAGCCCTTGCTTCCCACCAATAATCAAGGACGGATTTGGGATTGAAACTGGTCCCTTGATTCTCTGTTGAGGAATTTGCCCCCCCCCCACCTCCCCCACCAATGCACCAATTGTCCTTCTGGCCCACGATTTTTTTTTTTGGGGGGGGGGGCATCACTGCCCTGGTGGTGGGAGTAGGAGGCCCAGCCTTTGCTCTGTGGAGCTGGAATCGAACCTCCATCCCAGTGGGCCGCAGTCCCGCGCACAACCACTGCGCCACCCGGGCTCAGCCCTTGGCCCAGGATTTTAAAAAATCATTTTATGAGGGACTTATGTAGCTCTTATCACAAACCACACATGCATCCATTGTGTCAAGCACATTTGTACATGTGTTGCCATCATCATTCTCAAAGCATTTTCTTTCCACTTGAGTCCTTGGTATCAGCTCCTCATTTTTCCCCTCCCTCATGAACTCTTGATAATTTATAAAGTAATATTTTTTCCTGTCTTACACTGACCGATGTCTACACCCACTTTTCTGCTGTCCGTTCCCCAGGGAGGGGGTGATATGCGGACCATGGTGATCACTTCCCCTCTCCCCTCAACCTTCCTCTTCCCCTCCTGGTATCTCTACGGTCATTGTTGGTTCAGAGGGGTTCATCTGTCCTGGATTCCTGTGTTTCCAGCTCTTGTCTGTACCTGTGTTCATGCTTTGGTCTAGCTGGATTTGTAAGGTAGGATTGGGGTCATGATAGTGGGGGAGAGGTGGCATTTAAAGAACTAGAGGAGGCTGAGCCCCGGTGGCGTAATGGTTGTGCGCGGGACTGCGGCCCACTGGGATGGAGGTTCCATTCCCGCTCACAGGAGCAACTCCCACCACCAGGGCAGTGATGTCAAAAAAAAAGAAAGAAAAGAAAGAAAGAACTAGAGGAAAGTTGTATGTGACATCGGTGCCGTACTGCACCCTGACTGCTTGCCCGGGATTTTATCGCTTGGGTAGTGCAGCTGGGAGCGGCGTCTTCTTCACGGCAGCAGCGCTCCCCTTCAGTTGCTCACCAAACGCGCCCCTCTCCTTGTTTCAGCCTCTGAGGCGTGGTCCAACGTGGGTCTTGTGAATGGAAAGAGGGGAGGTGGTGCACAGGTAATGTGCTAGGCAGCCATCTAAAAGGCTGGAGGTTTGAGTCCACCCAGTTCTACTCGGACACACCGGTCAGAAATGACTCGATGTCAACAGCTGCTGTCATTTTAAACAGCTTTATCGGCACAGATGTACGTCACATTATATAATGAACCGTTCGCTGATATTAAGATGTGTGCCGTCATGACCACAATCCATTTTAAAACAGCTTCTTTCCGTACTATGCTCACTGTCGTTCGCTCCCCAGCTCCCCCACCCCACCCACACCCTCACCATTTTGCTAATCAGAACGGTAGTGGATAATTAAGAACCCATTCTTTTTATAGGAGTTAAAAAAAAAAAACCAGTTGCCATAAAGAAAGAGAGAGAGAGAGAGAGAGAGAGAGAGAGAGAAAGAGAGACTCATCCCATCCTTTCCCTTATTTTCAGGTAATTCTTTTTTTTGTTTTTGTTTTTTTGGCATCACTGCTCTGCGGTGGTGGGAGTAGGAGGCCCAGCCTTTGCCCCTGTGGAGCTGGAATTGAACCTCCGTCCCAGTGGGCCGCAGTCCCGCGCACAACCACGATGCCACCGGGGCTCAGCCCTTTTCAGGTAATTCATGAACTCCAGAGATGCGTTTTTAACACTGTATCTCTAGGAACTATATTTGTCATATCCGTCCTCCTTGCCAGGAAAGGAGAGAAGCAGCGTGCTCATCCGCGGGCCTGCAAAGCACCTAGAATAGCAACCTCCCAGGGCAGGGGAGGGTTGGGGTGAGCCCCCCTCCCCCACAGAACCTTCGCTAGAGCACGGATGAGGTCCTGTGAGTGGGGAGAGCCCCTTCTCACGCAATGCTGCAGCAGGCACCGCTGCAGACTACCCCCCTGCCACTTGCCGGTTGGCTTTCTCGAGAGGAGCTGAAAAGCAGCTGAGCGCTGGAAGGAAGCCGCGGGTGACATGCGCCTGCCCTCGGGGCCTTGCGTGTCTCAAGCTACATTTCTCCTTGAGCAAGCTTGTTAGACGTTCGCCTCCTTAGCACAAACTAATTGGCTTCTCTCTTGCTTTCTTCCTTCCAGGTTTTTTTTTTATAGGGGAATCTTCCTCCGAATCAAATGCCAAGTAGGTTAGGCTTTTTCTTCTTTGAGCCTCGCTGTAAGCTTTTTGCTTCAGGAAAGCTTTCTTCAGCCATCAATCGGACCCTTCTGAGGACTATGCAATCAGGCTTTCCAGGGCTGGGGTTAAGGGCAAGAAGGTGGAGAAGGAAAATAAAAAGCAACTCAAGACAACCTTCCCAACAGGGGCTAGACCAGAAGTTCTCAAATGTATTTGATCTGGGGGAAAAAAAACCCTGCCGGCCAGGATGCTGACTCGCACGCAGTGACCCTACAGGACAGAGCAGAACTGCCCCTGTGGTTTCTGAGACTGTCGCTTTTTACAGGAGTAGGAAGCCCCATCGTTCCTCCAACTGGCAGCTGGTGGTTTCACACTGCTGACCTCACGGTTAGCAGCCCAACGCATAACCACCAAGTCTCTGGGGCTCCAAATTGGACCTATAATCTCACATCCCCCAGTGCCCCCTTGGCAATGGAACTCCTTGTACAGTTGCCCCAACTCCAGGATCAGGTGTAAGGTCAGGATTGTTCAGCACTCCCAGGGCATGGTAGGGCTGGCTTTGGGAGACACTGTTCTCCCAGAGGTCAGCAGTTCAAACCCACCATTTGATCCACAAGAGAAAGAGGAGGCTGCCTGCTCCTATCAAGATTGACAGTCTTGGAAATCTTACCTTGGGTCACTCTGAGTCGCTGGGGGTTTTGGGTTTGGGATTCCCACCATCAAGAATGCAGCTCCTTACGCATTCTTTTTTACGTCACGGAGAGATAGTGAAGTGTGGTCTAACACTTCTTATTTACCATGGTGGCAATGAAAATAACTTGGTTCCTAACCACTTATTTTTAAGAGGTGGAAGCACAGTTTCTTTGAATGTCAGGGGGAAAAAAAACCCACACACAAAACAGAAATAGAGCTTCTTCTCATGTCTCCCATCTGCCACCCTGAATGTTGGCTGGATGTGCTCGAAAGGGGCTCGGTGGCCTGCATGCAGAGCAGGAGCCGAAATCCAAGCTCCGGCATGCCATGAAGTAGCAGTCTGGTAATGAGATGGACGCCCCAGAGTGGAGCAGCGGAGCCCTTTACAACAATGCTCTCCCAACAGTGAGAAGGAAGAGGAAGAGGAGGAGGAGGAGGAGGAGGATGATAAACACCGCATAATGAGGCTGGTCCCGCCTGCCTCTTCACGGAAGCTTGCTCATTTTTAGGGACCACTTCTTTTCTTGGGGGAAATATAAGAGGCAGAATCTGGGGCATTGATTTTCGTGGTTTCAAATGCCTGTTTTCTAATGGGAACCAGACCCCATCTGGAGGGAAGGAAGCCATCCCTTTGAGAGGGAGATGATTAAGATCCAGCCCCTGGCCAGAGAGACTCAGGGATTCGTAGGGGAGGCGGAGGAGTCGTCGGAACTGGAAAACATCTTCACAGCTGGGCGTGCGTTTGCTTCCGGCAAGATGAGAATCATTCCTCTACCGGGAGAACCTTTTCTTGTCACCAAGTCTAGTGCGGGAGGGAACCCTGCCCAGGAGTTGAGCCCCAGGTCAGGAACAACGTCAACGTCAAGGCTTCTGAGAGTGACTTAGCAGGGTGCTGGATTTACGCACCGCGACAGCAAGGGAAGCACCTCCTATGGGGGTGGGGGGTTCTTCAAGTATGGTGGCCTCACTCTCAGGTGGTTTCCAGAGGAAAGGCAGGCTGGGCAGGGGCCATGGGCAGCTGGTGTGGAGAGCCCCTTTGATGCGGCTGCTGGTTTGTTGGAGTTCAGGATCACCTCACTTTTTTGGTTCCTGGCATTTTGACTTCCTCTTTCTTTGCTGCTTTCTCCTCCATAGAGGCCTTCTTCCCCACCCCCTCACCCCCAAGTTCTCAGGCACCAGACTGTGAAAACTGGTATGGAGGGCAGTGGGTGGGGGTGGGAGGTGGGTCTTAGATACCACCAAGTTGATGCCAACCCATGGCCACCCCCGGTGACCTGGGAGAAGTGCCCCTTACAGTTCTACAGTAAGTTGTTCTGGTGACATAGTGACACCGTGGCTCTCTCCCTGCCCTGGGTCAGTGCAGACTCAGAGTGACCGCCTGTGGGTTTCTGAGACTGTAAACTGTGGGTTTCCAGGAAGAGAAGCCCCATCTTCCCACTCTCCACAGCCGTGGGTGGTTTTGAACTGCTCATCATGTGGCTCTTGGGCTGACTCAGCTCCGGGCACCGTGGTTCAACGCTGCAGACTGATAGGCCGGTGGCATACCACACCGACTGAACCGCTCTGGGGAGAACGTGGTGGTCATTGCTCCAGTGAAGACTGAGCCTCTGGGAAGCCCTGTTCACCTTCGACTCTGGTCTTAGGGTCTCTGTGAGTCACGGTTCACTTTAACAGTGGAGGGTTGGTTTGGGTTGTAACCTTTCTGGGAGCAGCAGACCCCCAAGTCTTTCTCCCCAAGAGCTGAGATATGGATCTGAACTATAGACCAGGCCTAACGATTGTCCTGGGGTGGGGAGGGGTAGTTATTGCTCATTTCTTAGAATTCCTTTTCCCCTGCAGTGACCTGATGATTAAAATCCAAATTTCGGCACATGGTCCCCACCGCCTGCCCAACAGCACCTGACTCAGTCTTCTCTTCTATATCCTCACTCCCATCAGCGCAGCCCCATCGTGAGGTGCTTGACAGGAATGAATCAGGTTTGAAATCAGACCGGGTTTTACTCCTGCCTCTCTGCTTTCCTGAAAGTTCTGGAACCTTTTGGTCTATTATCCCTGGAGGGATTCCGAAGGTTAATGGAGAACATGTGTGGTGTTGTTTTGGTGTGTGAAATGTTGGTCTGCATAGGTCTTTGACAAGCTTTTGTGTAGACCCTGCCCAGAACTTGTGTCAGAAATAGCTGGTGTGAAAAAACAGAAGTCTCTGGACTAACTTTGTGACATTCACAGCCTTAGTCAGCTGGGTTTTCAAAAGCATCAACCAATCAGAAAATGTGCTTGGAGGTCCTTGAGGGCTTTGTAAACAGACCCCATGTGTCCTCCCTCAGGCTGGGGTGCTTTTCTTTCCACAATGAGACATTTGACCACAGGGGAGCATGAGGGGTAAATACTTCGTAGCCTCTGGTGATATCCCTCTATGCAGAATAGAGGGGTGGGAAGAAATCTGTTACAAACAGTGCTTTGGAAAGATGACTACAGGAGGTCAAAATGATCATCTTGACCTGAATGGTTAAGACCTTGTCACTTGATCCCTGCCGGGATACATTCGGCTTGATCTGGGTTTCTTCCTTTTCTCTGTGTGTGCGTTTCATATTGGGGTTTATCTCTGATGATCTTTGTCATTGGGGATAAACCGCTTGAATTTCTATTATGTTTTTCTGTTTTCAGTATATGAAACCCAGGATTGAACCACCTCTAGAGGTAGCAAGTAGAATAGGGGTTCTTGGCTGTGGGGGAGTGAGGGGGGGGTGAGGAAAAGGGGAGCCGATATCAAGGAGTTCAAGAAGGAAGAGAATGTTTTGAAACTGCTTTTGGTACTAGACTGCTTGATATGATTGAACTGCGGAATGATATGTCTGTATTAGCTCCCAATAAAATGGTCTAAGGGGGGAAAAAAGAAAAGCGGGTCCAGTCTCTGACACCTGCAGGGGCAGCTGTCCTCTGTCCTGTCCTGTCTCCGTGACTTGGAATTGCAGTGTGTGACATTGATTTTGCCAGTTCTTGATTGCAATGTATTCAAAAGTTTGCGAAATAATTACATTCAAAGGCAATGGGATTTTTCTGCGTACCTTGCAAAACACCTTGATCAATATGTACACTGGCTAGGTTGTGTGTCAACTTGCCACACCTGTAACAAGATAGCAGGGGAGTCCAACCTACCAGTCAGGGCAGTGCCTCATGGCATCGCCTGGGGGGTGTGGCCTATGTATAAGGTGGAGAACTGGTCCTGCCCTCCGGCCCTTCTCTGTCCTGCCTGCATCAGGCTTCTGACGCCAGAGGCCATGTGGACTGCTGACCCTGGGAGATGTCAGCACCCTGCCGTGTTCCTGGTGGAAGGACTCTGTACCCCTTGGCCGGTGCTCGCCTACTTCCTGCTTCACTTTCCTGCATCACTGACTGACAGCTGCGTGAACGGCAGGGTCTCAGCTAGCACACCACCCATGGACTTGACTTGGTCTGGACTAGGCCACTTCTATTGATGAGACATGTTTGTCTCGTTACAAAGTACTTTCTCACACATATATGTGTGTGTGTGTGTGTGTGTGTGTGTGTGACTGATTTTTGTCCCCCTAGAAAGTCCAGCTTACATTCTTTTTTTTTTTTAATCATTTTATTGGGGGCTGGTACAACTCTAATCACAATCCATACATCCATCCATTGTATGTCAAGCACATTTGTACATTTGTTGCCCTCACCATTCTCAAAACATTTACTTTCTACTTAAGCCCTTGCTATCAGCTCCTAATTTTTTTCCTTCCTCCCCCTCCCTCCTCCCTCCTCCCTCATGAATCCTTGATAATTTATAAATTATTATTTTGTCATGTCTTACACTGTCTGATATTTCCCTTCACCCACTTCCCTGTTGTCTGTACCCCAGGAAGGAGGTTATACATAGATCCTTATAATAAGTTCTCCCTTTCTGTCCCAACTTCCATCCACCCTCCTGGTATCGCCCCTCTCACCACTGGTCCTGAAGGGATCATCTGTCCTGGATTCCCCATGTTTCCTATCGGTACCCGTGTACATCCTCTGGTCTAGCCGGATTTGTAAGGTGGAACTAGGATCATGATAGTGGAGGGGAAGAAGCATTGCAGAACTAGAGGGTAGTTGTATCTTTCATCGTTGCTACCCTGCACCCTGACTGGCTCGTCTCCTCCCCATGACCCTTCCGTAAGGGGATGTCTCACTGCCTACAGATGGGCTTCGGGTCCCCAATATGTACTCCCCCTCATTTACAATGATATAATTTAGTTCTTTGGTGCCTGATACCTGATTTCCAAGGACACCTTCAACACCTTGCACCACAACATTCCTGATGCTTGTCTTTTGTCCAACATGTCCCCAAGTTTCATCCATCTTATGCATGTGTCATTAGATGATAGTTCTCTTGGTTGCTGAGTGATATTACGCCGTATCACTACACTGCATATACCCCACCACGTATGTATCCATTTTCCTGGTAAATATTTGGGTTGATGCTAGTTTGGGGCAATGATGACTAAAATTGCTATGAATGTTCTTTTTTTTTTAATTTTTTTTGGGCAGTGACCATCACTGCCTCTGGTGGTCGTGGGCGCTACCCCGTGCTGCTCCTGAGAGCTGCCACTGGATTTGAACCGCCAAGCCTGCGGGTTGCAGTTCTGCACTCAACCACTTATGCCACCAGGGCTCAGCCGCTATGAATGTTCTTAACAAATAAACAAAAAAGATGATAGCCAAGAATAGCTTATGGAGTTCTATTCTGCAATACAAGAGGTCACTATGATTCAGAGGCTAATTTGATGACAACTAATAAGAATGACACCCCCATAGTTACACACACACACGTTTCCTTTTTAGAAGTTTTCTCAGACTTGGAAGCACCTTTAATGATGGCTGGTATTGTGGGGGGGAATTTCCCATCGTGCTCTTTGAAGCAGCTGCCTGAATGTCCCACTCATTCCTTCTACTGCCGACTGAGCCCGACAAAGATCTAAGGCTACATGGCTCCTGGCTGGGCTTGGCCTTTCCCAGCAGCCCGTGGGGTCTTTCCAGAAGCAGGAGGGCTGGAGCACTCCCAGGTATCTGCTGACTGCTGCTCTGGTTCTGTTTCACATCTAACTAAAGAACGGCTTTCTTTCCACGGTTATGTAGATAAAAACCACAATGATGAAGATGGCCAGCACAGCCAATGACATGGCCACCGGAAGCTCTCCCAGGACCTGGCTCTTCCAACAGTCGCCCTCTGTGGTCATGCACTTTCCTCTGTTTGTGGTGTAGGAGGGTCTTGAAGCATACCTGAGAACACATAGTGGACTTTGTGAGTTGGGACCCATGGTGACCAGAGCACCCCCTAACAGTGGGTGGGTCTTGGGACTCCTGAGAGGAATGGTGGGAGGACTCTCCCATGTTTCCTATCGGTACCCGTGTACATCCTCTGGTCTAGCTGGGTTTGTAAGGTGGAATTAGGATCATGATAGTGGAGGGGAAGAAGCATTGCAGAACTAGAGGGTAGTTGTATCTTTCATCGTTGCTACCCTGCACCCTGACTGGCTCCCTCCCCATGACCCTTCTGTAAGGGGATGTCTCATTGCCTACAGATAGGCTTTGGGGTGGTGAACGAAGGCGGCGGTGGAGGCTCCAGGGTGGAGTTCCCACCCTCTGCAGGAGGAGCCCTGGGGCCCAGTGATGACATGCGCGCCCTCTCACTGCAGGGTCAGCAGTTGAAAACCACCAGCCTCTCCTCAGGAGGAAGACAGGGTTTTCTACTCCCATAAAGACTTGCACTCTCCTTCAACTCCTTGATATCAGCTCCCCTTTATCCACTCCCTGCCCGCCTCCCCACCCCCCAGGAACCCTCATTTTCCTCCAGTAGCTTTTTGTTCGTTCGTTTGCCAAATCTAACAATCCAATGTATCCGTTCACGTACCCTCCTGTGGTCTGATCCCACGGAGTGAGGTTCAACAGTCAGGAAAATGTTTGGAAAGGGATGGTGGCAGCCATTGCACAACACAGCTTGACATGACTGAACTGTGGGAGGCTATGATTATCTGCCAGAGCTCCCCGTAAAATTACATCGTCAACAAGAGGGACAGTCTCAGGGACTCAGCGGCTGTTCTCCCGTATCGCAGGGTCGCCATGAGTCAGTGCTGACTGGATGGCAGTGGGGTGGGCAGGTGCGTTTTGACGTAAGAGACCCAGGGTCATTCTGCTCTCGGCCAAGACTCCTGACGTGCGGCCTCCACCCATCTGCCATTGGAGACGCGGGTGTTCCTTGGCGGTGGGACAGGTTGCCGACTAAGCACCCAGACTACGTCAGACTAGGAAGCCCAACTTGGGGGACTACTTAAAAAAATCTTTGCAGGCAGGGTGTCATTCGGTTGCGCATGAGGCCACCGTGAGAGGGCAGCTAACAACAAAAATCACACTTGAAGCTCTGGTCCGTCTAGCAGGGATCAGTAACAGAGCATTCGCTGAAATCCCACACACGGTGCGTTCATTGATATCAGGCACCTGTGCAACACTCCCTTCCCCGCTGAGCCAAGGCAGGGCCTTCAGAGCCCCTGGCTCCCATGGCACCCTCTGGCTGGGGGCAGAAGCACACTTGTGGGGGGACACTGAACCTCCTCTTTCTTCACAGCCCCTAAAAACCTCGCCCAAAGTCCCACCATTCAAGTAGGGAAGTACTGTTGAAATCTGCGCATTTTGAATTCCACATAGCAAAACATTTCTGAAATTCTTCAGCGAGGGCTTTCTATTCCTACTAACCTAATCCTGCCAAACCTGTCGAAGTTTGATCTGAAGCCGAGGAACTTTCTAGAAATTCTGACTAAAGAGTTTTTCCTTTAATGACCCGCCTCCTCTTTGCTTGGGGTTATTATTTTAGTTTATTTTCTCCATCGTCCACAAGTAGAAGTGTCTCCACTGGCGGCCACTTCAGGAACCTTGGGTTCCTGTCTCTGCTCACGGACGTCTGTCTGGTCTGCCACTCACCCCCACGGGCCTTTTCCTTCCAATGATAGATGGAGTCAGGACCCTTCCAGCTTCAAGAATAGGACATGTGGCTAATCTTTCTCCTTTCTCCACCGATTCTTCCCCGCCTCACTGTTCGTAGAACGCTGAGCAACAATGCTTCCCCTAATGGGAGGACATCAATCTCTTTCTCCACAAAGAACCACCTGTCCTTGGCCTTCCTACTCAGAGCAACTCTGCTATGGGACGGAGTAAGACGCCTCCTCGGGGTTAGGAATCCATTATCTCACGGTCTAGTAAGTACACAAAAACAAAGCGAACCACCACCACGGAGTCAAGTACAATTCACAGTGACCCCAGACAGAGATTGTGAAGGCTGAACATCTCTCTGGGACAGACAGCCTCATCTCTCTTCTTCAGGTCAGCCGGTGGATGCGAGACACTGATTCCACATTTAGCCATGTAACAACTTACCCACCACGCCACCAGGGCTCCCTCCCCTCAGAGCCAGAAGAACCAAACTCACTGCCATCGACTGATGCCGACTCGTAACCCCCCAAGACAGAGTAGAACTGCCCATGTGGGAGTCTAAGGCTGCAACTCTTTATGGGAGTAAAAAGCCCCCTCTCTCTCCCATGGAGCAGCTGGTCGTTTTGAACTGTTGATCTCGCAGTTCTCTGTGCCGCCTGCAATCACTACACGAGTGCCCTTCCTGGGAAAAAAGAAGGTCATTACCTTAGTTCCTGGACCGCCGCATAGTCCAGGTCATAGCAAGCGAGGGCTTGGGATTTCAGTGTGACAGCCTCAGGTCTCTAAAAAACAAAAAGGTACGGAGAAGAATGGACTGGTTTTTGTTCTAGAAAAGGACATATGGTGGATGTTTTGGGTGTGCCATAGGACAGCTGTGTTTCTTTATTCAATAACTAGCCAAAGCACCCAGACTTTCCAGAACAGTTTTTACCACAGTGACTTCACAGGAAACAATGGACAGAGAAGGGAGGAAGGTCACATGGCGAGGACAGCATTCTCTCTTTAATTTAGTTTTTTTTTTTTAGTTTTTTAGGCATCATTGCCCTCTGGTGGTGGGAGTAGGAGGCCCAGCCTTTGCTCCTGTGAGCTGGATTTGAACCTCCATCCCAGTGGGCTGCAGTCCCGCGCACAACCGCTACGCCACCGGGGCTCAGCCCAGGTTTTTAGTTAGTTAGTTTGTTTTTTCAGTTTTAGTTTTCTCTCTATAAATATCAGTGCTATATTTTACTCTCTTCTTGGTACTTCTTTTGGGGTACTTCTTGTTTTTTAAAAATTATTCTGTTGGCGGGCTGAGCCCCAGTGGCATAGTGGTTGTGCGTGGGACTGCAGCCCACTGGGATGGAGGTTCAATTCCAGCAGTGGGGCTGGGCCTCCTACTCCCACCACCAGAGAGCAGTGATGCCCCCAAAAAAGAAAACAACAACAAAAAAATTATTCTATTGGCATAGAATTCACATGCCATAGAATTCATATGATTCTTAATTCATGTTAAGAATTCCTATTAAGTGCAATCATATCAAGAAGAGTTGTACAATCACCAAATCAATTTTATAACATTCTCTTCTTTCTTGTTGTTGTTGTTAGTGCTCCATCTCCCCCCCAAAGAAAACAAAAAACAACGAACAAACAACTGTCGCTGCTATGTCCCCAGGTGCTTATTAGCTGGGATTGTTATCTAGCTATTATCTCTATAGATGTGCCTATCCTAGATAGCACAGACAGAAAAAGCATACAAGGTAAAATGAAGAAACAAACAAAGCTCAACAACAAATGAAAAAATAAAACAGAAAAACTTCACGAGAAAAGAAAGCAAAAATATTAAAGACCAGAAGAGCTTTAAGATGGGTTGGAGGGAAGATCAAATGGTAAGGTGTTCACATTTTGGCCTGACTGCATCTGCCTTAATGAACTTTACTTATATGTGTATTTTTTTTGGGGGGGGGGAGAGCTCAAAAACTTTTGGTACTAGATACCCTACTTCTCACTTATCAACATGATCAGGCTTCAGAGATGGAATTAGTATGTGGCAGGTGACATGCAGTAAAAATGGAGGTTTAGCCACCTCTTACCACAAGATGGAGAAGCCCTAATCATATCATCACAGAACTGCCAGCGCACGATCATCACAACCCGGACCAGCTGGCACACCCCTGAACCATCATAGCGGGGCTACTTTTGAGCCACGGCTCATCAGCCTCACCATCCGATGCCTATCACTAATGTTCCAAACACTTGGGATGATGAAGCTCCATTATTACTATTAAGTGGGAAGTGTCAGATAAGGAGATGGTGATCAAGTGACCAACAGGAGTATTTATTTCATCAACCCGAACATCTATTCTTTCACTGAGTGCCAGGCCCCATGCCAGAGGGGAGGGTTTGAGGACTACACAGTCATCTCTACCCTAAAAACGCACCCCTGAGTTTGGCTATTTTTTTGGCATCACTGCCCTCTGGTTGTGGGAGTTGGAGGCCCAGCCTTTGCTCCTGTGGAGCTGGAATTGAACCTCCATCCCAGTGGGCCGCAGTCCCGCGCACAACAACTACGCCACCGGGGCTCAGCCAAGCTTGGCTATTTTTGTACATTTCTTCAATCCTTTCATGGAGCTGCCTTCTAAATCTCTTTATTCAAGGCAATAGCTGACCATCTCAGGGCCGTTTGTAATTCTGTGTCTGGCCCCGCCCAGAAGCCCATAAGAGGAGCCCCCGCCGCCTGCAATGCAGTTAGCGGCCTCATGATGCTACGTTGGGAGTCAGGAATTGGGAACTGGGGGATTCCCAGAATATGAGCAAGGGACGGGGATTCATTCTCAACTAGCTAAAGAACTAGCCCAGAGCAGACCAGGAGGCAAGTCAGGATGGTGGGATATAAGGGGGGGCCACCAGGGGAGTCACAGAGTTATGAAGAGAGAGAGGAGCCCTGAACCCTTGGTAAACTCTTGAGTCCAATGTCCATTCTGCTGGCCCTAACAAACATGCTGTCAGGATCCACCCCACCCCCAAGAACTCATAACCCTAGTGGGTCTGTTCTATGACTGATTGGGCTTGTCAGCCCACGGGGTTGTGGGAGGGCCCTGCCAACTTCACCCTCCTTCACAGTCATCCCGTACCCAGTCGCTGGCTGTGGCTGTTTTCAAGTCTAGTTCAAGTTGATGGCAGTGTGACGGAGGAAATCCACTTGGCCCAGGGGATTTTCAAGGCTGCCATCTCTACAGGAACAGGTTGCCCCTCTTCCTCTGTCAACAACTGTGGTAGTTACATAATGGTTTGTCAATTTGAGGGTTAAGAGTGTAGGGGTGGAGTCTAGTCTGACAATCAGGTGACAGCCAATGAGGCCTCTGTGTGGGCGTGGCCTTCTCCTGAGGATTCTGGGAACTCCGATAATTCCTCTCTGGAGATAGGAGATTCTCTCTCTCTCTCTCTCTCTCTCTCTCTCTCTGCTCACACTCTGGGAGCAGCTGACAAGACACATGGAACTATGCAAGTGCCCTGAGCCGGAGAAGCCCCATGGAGACCTGTCAGTGCCTAGATCTTACAACACCCCTGGATCCACAAGACTTCCCACCCACTGGCCTAGGACCTTCCTGCATTCGGCAACGTTGCATGTGTTGCGTGAGTCTGAAGAGGACTTTACAGATTGGGATCAGACATAAGGGCTAATATCAGACTTATGGACGTGATCTGGACTGAACTGGGGTGTCTTCTCAGTATTCACTTACTCTTATATCTCAAGCTCTTTCTTAGACACACATGAGTGTCTATGGATTTGTTTCTCTAGCCTACCCGGACTAACACAGCGGCCAAACGCTTAACTGCTGCACCACCAGGGGTCCTTTCCTTCCCAGCATAGGCCATGGACGGCACAGTTAGGGCCTCCTGCTTGTCCCCTCCTCTCCCTGCCCCACCTTCTTAAAGCAGATGCTCTGAACAGTGGCTTCGCAAGACCCAAGGAGGGGCTCAGTAGATGATGGGAAGTTGTAGAGGACACCAAACACTGCAGTGTCATTCCCAGAACCACCATTTGTAGGATGACACGTGTCTCTGAGGACAGAAAGATAGGAAGGCAGAAACAGAGACTCAAAAGGAGGTGGTACTCTAACAGGGGAAAAAATTCTCACACAGAGGCCAGGTGGACTCATGGGGGTCTGCTCGCCAAGGGTCTTGGAAGCATCTTTTGCAAGTGATTTTTAAAACCTTGTTAATTACGGGAAACGTTAAAAACATGCAAAAGCAAACAATGGTATAACAAAACCTCCATGTACCCATCGCATCGCACGCAAATCCTTTTTAGTTCCCTTAAATCTAAAAATAGAGGCATTCAATAGAACACTTGGGGTAGAAGTCTGTTGCAAAATCAGATTCCAGCAGTAACTGGCTCCCTCCTGCTGTAAGATTTAAATCCTTTTATTCTATAGCATAGAACTCTTGCTATCAGTTGTAGCTAGAATTCCCCTATATTATACAAAAAATGGAATTTTTACAAAAAGATCATTTTATCAGGGGCTCTTATAACAACCCGTCTATCAATTCTATGAGTCCTATTTGTACTTATGTTGCCATCCACATTTTGTAAACATCTACTTTTTTTTTTTAGCAACAATACTGGGCATTTATTCTTCCAGAGATGCAGGGCAGGGCTTCCTGGGGTGGCGATGAGTGCGTTCTGCAGCACGGAGTCGCCGTGCAGGCACATTAGGGAGATGCAGCGGTCCTGGTGGATGGGCTTAGACTTCTTGCCTTTGCTCCTCTGGGGGACTTCTGGGGGACATCTCCTTCACGTTCTGCAGCGCCATGTTGCAGTACCTGTTGAAGGCCTTCACACAACCCAGAAACCTCTTGTGGTTGCGACAGTTGATAAGCACCAGGTTGTTGTTCTTGACAGACTGCGTGAGCATGGAGAGGGGCTTCTGCAGCTCTGGGGTCATCTCACTCGTGGGTTTGTTGAGGAGGCTTATGGTGCTAGCTGCATTCTCAGATCTAAACATCTACTTTTTATGTGAGCCCTTGATATCAACTCTTTTTCCCTCCCTCCCTCCCCTCCACCCTCATGAACCCTTGATAAATTTTTTTTTGTTTTTTTGGGTGGCATCACTGCCCTCTGGTGGTGGGAGGAGGCGGCCCAGTCTTTGCTCCTGTGGAGCCGCTGCTGGAATTGAACCTCCATCCCAGTGGACTGCAGTCCCGCGCACAACCACTACGCCACCAGGGCTCAGCCCGAACCCTTGATAAATTATAAATTATTATTTTCATACTGTACAGTGCTGCTGCTTCCCTTCACCCACATTTCTGTTGTTCCCCTCAGGGTGTGTGTGTGTGTGTGTGTGTGTGTGTGTGTGTGTGTGTGTGAGAGAGAGAG
>PVJH01029143.1:0-26429 GCA_004026705.1 Nesogale talazaci | reverse complement strand
AGCCATTTGTACTGCTTTATAGATAGTTAACCGTTTCTTTCTTATCTTATATATCCACCTATCTATATAAATATATAAAGAGAATTACTAGTGTCCTAGTTTTGTTTCTCTAGCAAACCCTATCTAACAAAGTGTGTTACTCCAGGTTCATATGTACAAGAAAGAGCTTTTTTTTAAAAAAGAGCTTTATATAAAGAACAATTATATATGATGAAAACATCCCATCCCAGTCCAGATCAAGTCCATATATTTTATATTAGCCTATATGTCTGATGTCCATCTATAAATTCCTTTTCAGACGCATGCAACACATGCAATGACACTGAATGCAGGGAGATCCATGGCCAGTGAGTGGAAAGTCCTGTGGATCCAGTGGTGGTGGAGGCATCTCAGTGCTGGCGTGGGTCTCCATGTAATTCCTCCAGCTCCAGGGCTCTGGCTCCATCAGTGTCCCTCCATGTGGCTTGTCAACTGGAAGGTGTAGCAGAGAGAGTGGGTCTGACTTCCAGCGAGATATTTCTTTCCATAGTGCCGCCAAATGAGGTCATTAAGCTGCAACCTGATTGACAGACTAACCTCCACCCCTTCGATCTTAATAGGGTCAAGTTGACACCAGATTATGTAACTACCACAAGATGCAATGATAATTGCAAAATGCAATGAGAATGCAAAAGCTGGGAACAAAGAGGAAGGTACAGTAGCTGGAAAATATGACTTTGGTGAGAAAAACCGAAGCCAGAAATTGTATGATTGAATCTTGCAAGACCAATGACTTCTTCATCACAAATAGTTTTTTTTTTCAACAATGGAAAAGGTGACTGACTCTACATGTGAACTTCTCCAGATGAAATACACAGAACTCAAAATTACTGCATATGTGGAAGAGATGATGGAGAAGCGAACTATCAGCAGCTAAAACCAAGCCAGGGGCTGACTGTGGAACAGACACTCAACCGCTCATATGTAAGTTCAGATTGAAGCTTAAGAAAATAAAAACAAGTTCACAAATGTCAAAATAAGACCTGGGGTTTACCCCACCTGGATCTCAAGAACAGATCAGTTGCCTTGAATATGAATGACAGACAACCTGGGGAGCTGTGGGATGACTTTGAGAACATCATCCATGAAGAAAGTCAGGACAAAGGGAGGAAAGAAAGGAAAGGTCAGCATGGATGTCAGAGAGACCCGGGACCGTGGAGAGTAGCTGAAGCACCTGGACGCCACGAGGATGTCCAAGAACTGACCAGGAAATGTCAAAGGGCAGCTCAAGAAGACAAAGTCAGGGCTGAGCCCCGGTGGCGCAGTGTTTGCGTGCAGGACTGCAGCCCCTTGGCTTGGCGGTTCAAATCCAGCAGCAGCTCTCTAGGAGCAAGGCTGGGCCTCCTACTCCCACCAGAGGGCAGTGATGCCCCCCCCCCAAAAAAAAGTCAACTATGATCATGAAACGTGCAAAGACGTAGAGTTAGAAAACCAAAAAAGGAAAGGCACATTCAGCAGACCCGAAACCGAAAGAACTCAAGAAACAGTCAAGCCTCGAGATGAAAGATTCTATGGGCAAAATATTCAACGGTGCAGAAGACATCAAAAAAGGTGGAAAGTACAGAGGGGAGGGTTGGGCGTGGGCGGGAATGGAAAGAGTACACAGAGTCACTGTACCAAAAAGAACCAGTTGACAGTCACCCATTTCATGAGCTAGCACATGAGCAAGATCCCTCCCATGGGGCTGAAGCATAAAGGTCAAGCTGCACGGAAAGCATTTGCCCCACACAAGACCTCAGGAATTGACGTTCCAACGAGCTCGTGCAGCATTGGAAGCACTTACTCATCTATGCCAGGAAAACTGGAAGCCAGCTACTTGGCCAACTGATGGCAAGAGATCCCTATCTGTACCCATTCCAAAGAAAGGTGAGAACGGTGCAAATGCACAGAATGCTCAAATTGGAGAATAATTCACTAATGTCACATGCAAGTAAAATTTTGCTGAAGATCATGCACCAAGGGTCGCAGCAGGACATTGACAGGGAGCTGCCAGAGATTTCAGAAGAGGACTCTGAACAAGGGATGTCGTCACCTATGTCAGATGGATCTTCGCTGAAGGGGCAGAGAACACCTGAAAAAACGTTTACTTGTGTGCCGGCGTCAGGCAATGAAGACCTGACTTAAACCTTCGCTCCCCTCAGTTAGCAGACAGGGACCTGCCTTCTCTTCCCACAGCAGAGCTTCACTCTTCTCCAACACAAACTCCTCTGGAAAGTTAAGCAATGGACTGCTTGTACATCTCTTCTGACACTCTGGATGGATCAGAAAGGCCATGCATACCCAATCAACTCACACCAAAGTGTGCCTTCCTGGTCGATGTGTTCAGTCAGACAGAGCATGCTTGCACCTTGCTATTTGGGAGTTCAGGGGTGCTGGGAGAGGTGTGGGTTGCTAACCGCTGTTCGGCTAGGTCAGCTGTTCGAAACCACCAGCTGTTCTTCAGGGAGAAAGACAGGGTTTTTTACTCCTGTGAGGAGTTAAAGTCTCTGAAACCCACAAAAGCAGTTCTCCCTGTCTTAAAGGGTCACTAAGAGCTGGCGCAGACTCGATGGCAGGGAGTGTGGTACTTTATTTTTGACAGTTCCTCCTCTTTGAAGTTCCCACAGCAATAGCACCATTTTCATATTAGAGGGGACCACTCTTCATCCAACCCTGTTTCCCAACACTTACACATACATTTATATAAAGACTTTAGATAGAATGTTCACCTGCGGTCTGAGTGTCACCTAAATGCACCTGCCCTACACAGATGTATTCTGGAAATTGCTCACCTTCCTCCCAACCCCACAGTCTATTTTTTTTTGGGGGGGGGGGGCATCACTGCTCTCCGGTGGTGGGAGTAGGAGGCCCAGCCCCACTGCTGGAATTGAACCTCCGTCCCAGTGGGCCGCAGTCCCGCGCACAACCACTACGTCACCGGGGCTCAGCCCCCCCACAGTCTATGTGAACCCTCTCCTTGACAGTGCGTCCCGATCGGTGTCACGCTTGTGGTTCACTCGTCAGCGATGTGCTACAGCATGGTGTCTCGGTGCACGGTCAAAGCACCTGGAGACCTTGTTAACCTGCAGGTTCTGCTGCTGAAGGGCTGGGATGAGCATGAGGTGCTGGGGTCCTCTGAAGCTCCCGGGTGCTGCTGCTGCGGCCCATCCGGCAGATGAGGCGTGGAATGCCGGGGGTGGTGGGAGATGGGAGCTGGTGCCAACTGGACCAGCTCCTGAGAGCCGGCTGTCCACCCTTCACGGGGGAGCGGGGCTAATGACAATTAAGTTACGTAGACTCATAAGGAATCAATGGTACTGGGAGCAGAAGTCATCGGTACTCAAACACCATCGCGTCCTACTGATTTTGCTGCCTTAAAAGATCAGTGCTCTCGAGATGATTTGGTGCAGCGTGTACAGCACTTGGCCGCTTCAGCTGGCAAAAAGGCCGGGGGCTTGAACTCACTCACCAGGCGCTCTGCTGGAGAAAGATGTCGCCGTCTGGTTTTTTGGTGAAGATTTATAGCCTGGGGAACCCTCTGGGGCAGCTCAGCTCTGCTGTACAGAGCAATATGTCAGAATCGATTCCGTGGCAGTAGTGTGTGTGTGTGTGTGTGTGTGTGTGTGTGTGTGTTGAAGCTAATGATGTCTTTTGTGTCTAAATGGCCGAAACCCACATAGTGTCATCCTCCGGCAAAGCCCTTAGCAACTCCGCACTCTGTGACGTCATCTCGAAACCAGCCACGAGCAGTACTGACGCCGCAGACACAGGGTACAAAGCACAGAGGCAGGCACTAGCCCACGCCTCCACCAACGACCGACGCTACCCAGCCTTTTCCTTGCTGTGACTCTGATCAGCGATCTTCAGCTTGCTTCTCCTGCTTCCAGGGATCCCGAGACACCCCCGTGTTTCCATTTCCTGGAAATGGAATTGTTTTCCTTGCTCTGGTGAAGAAGGCTTTTTTGATGTGTTTGTGTGGCTGTGATGTTTCCCAGTGGATTAGTGTACAGGGAAGCTGATCTTATTTATTGCTAAAGCAGGCCACCCTGCCCAGTTCCCTTGCCAGTGTCACCAGCCACTTGTCAGTCTGATTTCTTGAGGGTTCTTGGAAACTGCAATGGCCAAGTGTGACGCTTCCACCTCGGTCACGGTTCGATTCTGCTGGCCGTCTCTGGCTGGACTTGCTTTCCTTGACAGCCACAGCTGTGGCTCACCAGTGTCTTAACCCTGATCTGAAGGGTGCCCTCCGTCATTTCCCTGATATGTGTCTGGCAGGACTTCTGTGTCCTTCCTTCCTCTCCCTGGCTTCTTAGGAGGGAAGACTTTGTTCTGCCAGACGGCAGGGTGCCTTTCCCCCCAGAGTTTACTTTCACTTTCTACTCTGGGCCTTCTGATGATGTTTGGATCTCTCCCAAGAACATGGATCGACCTTGGGTACTTAGACTGAAGATGCATCCCTGCCTTTAAGCCAGGGGTCCTCAAACTCTTTAAGCAGGGGGCCAGTTCACTGTCCCTCAGACCGTTGGACGACCGGACTATAGTTTAAAAAAAACAACAACTATGAACAACTTCACTGCAGGTTCGGGATGAGTCAGCTGCTAAGCAGGACAACAGCGGAAGTAAAAACACCTGGCGGGCCGGATAAATGTCCTCGGTGGGCCGCAAGTGGCCCGCGGGCCGTAGTGGGAGGACCCCTGCTTCAAGCTGTTGTGGTTAGATGCCACAGGCCAGCTGGTTCCGATTCACAGCAACCCGAGGCACAAAGAGGACAAAACATTGCTGGCTCCTGCACCATGCTCTGTCAGAGGAGCCAGCCTCTAACAGATCATCACGGATTCAATGGGCGCAATTGTACCGTGGAAATTATTAAAGATTATAGCAAATCACAGAAAGCATGAGAGGTATAAATAACAGAGGCTGACACACGTCATGGTAGCATGCTCCCCGCAGCCCTGCTTGGTAGTCCACGTGGAGAGAGAATGAGGGGGGAGGAGAGGTCACGGGAGAGGGAACAGAAAGGAGAGGGAGGGAGTTGGGGGAAGAGGCAGCAGAGAGAGAGCTGGGCGAGAGAGGGCCAGAGAGCTCCTTTATTCTGACCAAGGCTTGTATTTCTTTTGGGGACATGCCAGGCCCCTAATTACAGGTAAGGACATACGTCACAGGAAAGAGTTATCTCATGGGTTATATAGTTACAAGGGGGACGATCTAGGGGCACATACACGATAGGCCAGGGAGGTATTGGGGTCCCCATGTGACACGCAGGGCGGACCCTGATTCATGGTGGAGGTGTAACTCTGATTGCCCTTGGGCTGGAGACTTGGTTTGCCAAAACTTTCAGGGTTGGTGACCCTTTGTCCTAACAGCAGGGAGTCAGCCCTATCTTTTACGGGAGAGCCAAAGGCCTCTGGATGGCTGCCGCCTTTAGGGAGGATATCTCTATGCTTCTATACTGGCAAGTAGTTTCTAATATTTGCTTACTCTTTTAGAGGCGCTATAATTGTGGGAAAGTCCTATCTTCATCCGACAATCCTCACCATCATCCTTCTGCTTCAGCTCATTGCTGCAGTCACGGGTTCCGGCCGTCTGTCCAGGGCCTGCCTTTTGCTCTCTACCCTTCTACTTGGTCCAACAGAATGTCCTCTGCCAGGGACTGGCCTCTCCTGGGAAGGTGTCCAAAGCTCGTGGAGAGGAAGTCTCACCAGCTCTGCCGCCAAGGAGCATTCTGACCATACATCTTCCCCGACCGACAGAACTGTTTGCTCTCTTGACAGCCCACGGTACTTCCAAGAGTCTTCGCCCGCAGCGTGATTCGAAAGCCTCAGTTCTTCCTCAGGCTTCCTCATTCAACGGCCAACTTTCACACTCATATGAGGCAATGCCCTGGTTGGGGTCAGGTGTACGTCGTCCATCCTCGAAGTCACCTGCTTGCTTCCCAGCTGTGGCGGTCCTGTGCTTATGTGAATTCCATGATTGGGATGTAGGGGTGGAGTCTAGCCTGTTAATCTGGAGATAGCCATGGAGTAGCCATCTCGCGGTATTTCCCTCATAGAGATGAGAAGCTATCTCCCCAGTTGTTGGGAGTTCGTTTCAGAGACAATGAAGTATGGACAAGACAAGATGGCAGTGTCCCAAGAACTGGAGGAGCCAGAGGAGAAGCCACACGGCCTTACCCTGATGGAACCAGACCTCTGAAGCTGGAGAGGCCACGTGGAGACCCCTGCCAGCGCTGAGTTGCTTCTACCACCACTGGATGCTGTCGATGGACCCTGAGCCCTGGAAGCGAAGAGCCATGGGGAGACCCTTGTCGGCCTGGGATTCTGCACCCACTGGCCTGTGACTTCGTGAGTCAGAAGGAGACTTTATAGACAGGGATTAGGCATATGGGCTAATATCGGACTTATGACTTTGAACTGGACTGGGTTGGGATGCTTTCTCAATGTTGCATTCCTCTTGTATATAAACCTTACCCTTATATCCATATGTGTGTCTATAAGTTTGTTTCTCTAGTTTACCCGGACTAACATACCAGCACTTTGAAGATTTTACCAATGCATGTTGTATGCTTCTCTTGCTGTCCTTTAATGCACCCCTTAGCTTTGGCTCACGGAGAACAAAAATACTCTATGGGTCACTCAGCATTGAGCTTTCTATGTCACAGCATTTCAAGGAACAGGGACTTCTGTGGATCTCACCCCTCACCACATACTTACAACAAGGAGACCAATAAGCAACAACATGACAAAGAAAATACTGAAATAGTCCAGGATTTCATTTGACTTGGGTCCACCATCAGCACCCAGGCAAGAAATCAAAATGACCGAACGTAGATAAATCAAAGAAACCATGTTGCTTATTGCACTGGGCAAGCCTGCTGTGTTTTTTTGATTCTTCAACAATGATGTCATTTTGCAGGCGAAGAAGGTGTGTCTGACGCAGGCCAGGGTATTTCCCATCTCCTTATATGAAGGCTGGGGAAGGCATCAGGGAGACTGGAGGGGATCGATGCCTTGGATTGAGGGTGTCGGAAAGAGCGTTGAACATACCAGGGACTGCCAAACGGACAGATGTGTCTTGGAGGAGAAACAGCCAGCACTAGGATAGAAAGCAATTGTTTTAAGTACTTGGGCCACAGGATCAGGAGGGTCCGGTCCTTGGAGGACATCATGTGTCGTAAAGCAGAGAGAGTCAGTGAAAAAGAGGGAGCCCTTCAAAGAGAGGGACGGACCCAATGGCTGCTACTCATGACCCTTAGGGCGAGGCTGACACAGCAGCGCCAGGTCGTGGTTTATTCCAGCGTGCAGAGAGCATGCCGTAACAGCCCTGGGAGCTGGCCTCTTCTGTTGCCAAGAGGCAGGGAGCGGACAGGCCTCCAAGCTCTCTCCCTCTTTACCCACACTGGCACGACTATTCCTCCCACGCACTCGACGGCTGTGCTGGGTGGGATAATTCCTTACAATGGCCCCACAGAACTCACAGACAAAACCCACTGTTCTAGGGGCTTCTTGGGGAAGTTCACATGCTACCTACCATAAGCCAGGATCAGTAAATAATCAGGATACAGTCATCAGTCTACAGCAAGAGCTCTTCTCCAGCAGCAGCCAAGTCTCTCTATGTGGTGTTCAGTTTCTCAGCCACGTGGTCCTTTGGCTTCCACCGCCCTGGACCAAGAAGGGCACCCATCGCTGTCTTGCAGTTGTGTATCCTCTGCGCTGCTCTTCTTGTTCTGAACTCTGGTCTCCAGGACTCACTGTGGCTGCCACTGCAAGACACAGACGTTGAAAGGGCTCTTCTTTCAATTGTCCCAGGATTTCTGTCTGTCCGAGATGGCGCTTATTCACAGAGAAATGGCTTTGATGGAAGAGTAGGTTCTAGGCTGAGCCCTGGTGGCGTAGTGGTTGTATGCGGGACTGCGGCCCACAGGGTTGGCGGTTCAAATCCAGCAGCAGCTCTCCAGGAGCAAGGCTGGGCTTCCTACTGCCACCAGGGCAGTGAGGCCCCCCCCCCCAATTAAATAAATAAAACTTTTAAAAAAGAGCAGTTTCTGTATTTTAGCCAACCGTACCCCCGAGGAAAACTAAGGATGATGCATTATGTCACACCCTCTTGGAACCAAACCAAACTCGCAGCCATGGGGTGGATGCTGACTGACAGCAGCCCTACAGGACAGGGTAGACCTGCCCTTGGGAGTCTCTGGGTCTGTAATGCTTTACAGCTGTAGAAAAGTCCGTCTTTCACCTGCGGAGCGGCCAGGTGTTTTAAACCGCTGACCTTGCAGTTAACAGATGAATTGGGAACCACACTGCTGCTAGGGCTCCTACAGAAGTAAGGTGGCCGAGAGGCCTGAGCGCAGGTGTGAGCCAAGTCACACCCTGTGGTTCCTTGGGGGGTATCTTTGCCCTCTCGTAAGCCAGGTCAGCAGTTTGAAACCATCACCTGTTGCTTGGGAGAAAGAAGGGCCTTTCTCCTCCCTTCTTAGAAACTCTCGGGTCCAGTTCTACCCTGTCCTCTGAAGATACTGCGGGCCCGAATTGACTTCATGGCAGTGAACTTGGGTGTGTGTTTTTTTAAAGTCTGTCCATGAGCACAGCAGAGAACGCCCCCCAAACTGGGATGATAGCCACAGACTGCCATAGAGTCCAGGATTCTCACGCATGACGTGAGGAATGAGGGCGAGAAGGGCTACCTTAGTTGACAAGCTCTCAGTCACGGTGAGTCCGTACCGACTTGATGGCACCTACCATCCACCACTCATCGCCAAGTGTGTATTCCGGCAAACTCCCTGGCAGGCTCGACTGCCACCGCCCTCCCCAGACACAGTGAGCCCCATGACTGCACAGCGTCCGTCACATTCCTGGAGTCCGATGACACCGCTCGGGACCTGCCCTGTTTGGGACAGAGGGGCCATCAAGAGCCCCCAGTCTGAACCTATGGCTAGGCACGGGCAAAAACCTCACGGCCCCCTGCCTCCCCAGGGGGACAAACAACAGAAAGGTGGGCAAAGGGAGACAGAGGATGGTGTAAGATATGAAAATAATAATAATTTATAATTTATCAGGGTGGGGGGGGGGAAGAGGAGCTGATACCAAGGGCTCCAACAGGAAGACGATGTTTGGAAAATGATGATGGTGGCTGAGCCCTGGTGGCATAGTGTTTGTGCGCGGGACTGCGGCCCACTGGGATGGAGATTCAATTCCGGCTCCCAAGAGCAAAGGCTGGACCGCCTACTCCCACCACCTGAGGGCAGTGATGCCTAAAAAAGAAAATGATGATGGCAACGTATATACAAATATACTTGATACAATTGATGTATGGATTGTTATGAGCTTTAGGGGTCCCCAATAAAGTGATTTCTTAAAAACAAACAAACATCAAGTCAATTCCAACTTATAATAATTCTATAGGACAGGGGAGAACCTTAACTGTTTACAGGAATCAAAAGCCTCTTTTTTTTCCGGAGGAGCAGCTGGAGGTTTTGAACTGCCGACCTTGAAGATCACAATACAATGCATACCAACGACACTACGGGGGGGCTCCTATTAATATTAATTAATATTGTTTCTAGTTGCTGCTCAGTTGGTGTTAACTGCTGGTGCCCCACGTGTGTCAAGTCCAACTCTCCTTTTTTTGGGGGGGGCATCACTGCCCTCTGGTGGTGGGAGTAGGAGGCCCAGCCTTGCTCCTGGAGAGCTGCTGCTGGATTTGAACCTCCAACCCAGTGGATCACAGTCCCGCACACAACCAGTACGCCACCGGGGCTCAGACAAGTGCAACTCTTCTAAATGGATTCCAAGGCCTGCCCTGTTGGAAGTGGGTCTCTCCGCCTACCCAGGGACCTCTGAAGGGACTTGAACTTCCCACCTCGGCAGCTAGACTAGTGTTTAACCCTCTGTGCTCCGCAGGGGCTCCTATGAAATCCTTAGCAGGTTTTTAGAAAAGCACTCTGAAAAGATCCGGGGCTCTGAAATCAAATCGGTCGGTCCCACGGCCCGCCCGTGCCCTTGATCAGCCGCGATGCTTGCTTTATTACAGGAAGCAACGTCTGCGCTGCAGAGAGGGCGAGCGCTGGGCACCTGGACCGCCTTCAGCTCCCCGGACCGCCGGGGCCGAGGCGCGCGGCTGTCCTAGCACCTCCCGGGCGGCAGGGGGCGCCCGCCGCCGCCGGCCGCGCTCGGGGCGCGCTCGGGCCGGTCGCTGGACTGGGCCCCAGGCGCGGGGCCATGCAGGTAGGAGCCCGCCGCCCGGCCCCTCTCCAGGGTCAGCCCCCGGCCCGCGGCCGGCTGCGTCCCGCGGCCCCGAGAGCGAAAGTCCTGCCTCGTCTAGTGGCCGGACTCTTCCACGGTGGAGAGGGGTCAGCGACGCCCGGCGGGTGGGGGAGGGGAGGTAGGGACCCCGGCGGGGGGTGCGGGGAGCGGGGCCCCAGGACGGGGCGCGCACGTGGCGCGCATGGGCTCCGAGTAGCGGCCCCGGCGGGAGCCGAGTCGGGGACCGGCCGGGGCGCCCTCGCGGGGCGGGGCCGGGGGGCGGGGCTTGGGGAGTGGGGCGCAGCGCAGATTGGGGGCGGGGCGTCGCGGACGGGCGGGGCGGGGGGCGTGGACTGGCCGGAGAGCTTTGACCCGGGAGCCTGGGGCTTTCCCGTTGGAGATCGCGGAAGGCGAGTTCGGGTTCGGAGCTTCGGGTTCGTCTGGGTGGGGCGAGGGCCCCTCGGAGCTTGGCTGCGAGGTTCGCGGTCCAGATTTCCCCCGCCTCCCCGCGCCCTTGCTCCCGTAGGTGGCTATGAGCGGCAGAGCCCGCAAAGAGGCAGTGCAGGCCGCGGCCCGCGAACTCCTCAAGTTCGTCAACCGGAGCCCTTCCCCCTTTCATGGTGAGTGACCAGGGCCAGGAAGGTGGGGGACGCCTGGTGTGGCCCCCACCGGCGTCCGTAGCAGCGAGAGGGTTCTTTCCTTCCGAACAGTGGTGGCCGAGTGCCGCAGCCGCCTCCTCCAGGCAGGCTTCCATGAACTCAAGGAGACCGACAGCTGGGACATCAAACCTGAGAGCAAGGTACGTGGGTGCGGTGGGGTGGGGTGGGGGCCGAGAGGCAGTGCCACCCGGCGGGAGCTCAAAGGCTATGCCCGCTGGCTAACCCCTCCCCTCCCCCAGTACTTTCTGACCAGGAACGCCTCCACCATCATCGCTTTTGCTGTGGGGGGCCAGTATGTGCCGGGCAATGGCTTCAGCCTCATCGGAGCTCACACGGACAGCCCCTGCCTCCGGGTAAGGAGCTGGGCCCGTGCAGAGGGTGCTTGGGTGGGGGTGCAAGGGGACGAGGGGACAGGACAGACCCAGGGGGTCCAGCCTGCCCCCGTAGCATCTGCGTGGCACAGAGCATGACTCGAAGATGGTTATATCCCAGAGACTGGCCGTGAGAATCTGATAGTGTGCCTGGTGATCTTACTCTCCAAAGTTCACAGTCATTAAACCCCTATGGGGGGAGGGCGGGGCGTACAGTCCCACTGCACCTCACCCGTCGCCCCGTGAGTCAGCGGCTACTCAGCTTCTTTAATCCCTGCTGGTCTTATTCCCAACCCCCACTCTGTCTTCCATCCCACCTCATGTTTTGCTCAGTGTTCCTTAACCTGTTCTTGGTCTGAGTTCGGCCCCAACAGGAAATGAAAGTTCTGAAGGACTGGGTCCAGTGGGCATCTAGCCTCTGCACCTGGGTGCCCTGGCAGTGAAGCCCCCCCCCCCCCCTGTTATTTGCCCCCTCTGATGGCTCTGCACCCCTCTCCGTGCTCAGGTGAAACGCCGGTCTCGCCGCAGCCAGGTGGGCTTCCACCAGGTGGGCGTGGAGACCTATGGCGGTGGCATCTGGAGCACCTGGTTTGACCGGGACCTGACCTTGGCCGGACGTGTCATTGTCAAGGTGGGAACTGGGGGCTGGAGATGGATGGTCCCTTCTCTGCAGGTTACCTGTAGTCAAGTACCCTGGGGTGGGGGTGGGGGTGGGGGAGGGCAGTAGGCTGCCTTGCTGAAAGGGACCCAGAAAGCCCCTTGATTAATCTGGGTAATGTGAGGGCTCTCGCCACAGAGCCCCACCTCAGGCCGGCTGGAGCAGCGGCTGGTGCACGTGGAGCGGCCCATCCTGCGCATCCCACACCTGGCCATCCATCTGCAGAGGAACATCAACGAGAACTTTGGACCCAACACAGAGATGCACCTGTGAGTCAGGTGGCTAGAGGGTCAGGTGTGGCACCGTGTGTGTGTGGGGGGGGGGCGGGGGGTAAAGGGTGAGGCATCTAGGAGGCGCCACCTCACCGCTGACACCCTCACAGCTCTGCTGACGCCGAGAGCTAGGGGTTGGGGGCAAAGGCAATCCAAGGTCAAGGGTGCTTTCCCTCCGGAGATGGCTCTGCCCACCAGGCCTCCCTGCAACCCCCTGACACGCTTCTCTCCCCAGAGTCCCCATTCTGGCCACAGCCATCCAGGAGGAACTGGAGAAGGGGACGCCTGAGTCCGGCCCGCTCAACACTGTGGTAAGAGGGACCCCTGCCACAAGAGGGGGGCATGAGCAGGGGCCTCTGAGAAGGGGAGGGGAGGGGGCAGACCCTCTTCCCAACATCCTCCCGTCCTGCAGGATGACCGCCACCACTCTGTGCTTATGTCCCTGCTCTGCGCCCACCTGGGACTGAGCCCCGAGGACATCGTGGAGATGGAGCTCTGTCTGGCTGACACCCAGCCCGCGGTGAGAACCTCTGCCCCCCTCCCCCAGCGTGGCCCCTGGAGCACCCAGCGTGCCCACCCGCCAGTCCCCCAGTGCTCTCCTCATGCAGTTCCAGCAGAGACCATCTGTGCAGGTCCAGTTCAGGCCCCACTAGATATGCGTGGGTGGGAGCGGCCAGACTCCCTTTTCTCTCCTGGAGTGACTGTTGGGTTTGACCCACCGACCTTGAGGTTAGCAGTCCCAGTGCTTAATGCCCAGCGCCACCAGGACTGGTTCTCAAACAGGCGGGTTTGAGAATCTCAACTCCGTGTAGCTAGGGCCTCTTAGACAGGCCCCGGGCCTTTCTGTGAGGGCGGCCCTGACCCACACTGGCTCTGGCCCTTCTGAGGCGGAAAGGCCTGGGTGTGGCCCTCTTCCTGGGGCCCTGCCAGCAGGAGGTTGCTGGGACAGAGCCTTTGGCTCAGGGGCATGGCGAAAAAGAGTCTAAAGGTTGGCTGTTCAAACCATTCCTTGGTGCCACAGAAGAAAGGCCTGGTGATCTTTTCCCATAACGATAACAGCCAAGAGAACCCTCTGGGCTGTTCTTCTCTGGAACTTAGGGACTCAACAGCAGTGGGTTAGGCTGGCTGCCTGCCCTGTTTGAACACGCACAGCACTTCCTGAGGCTTAAGCTTTTCTTCCCACCACCCCCCACCCCCCCTCCGTGTCTTTAGCCCCGCCCTTTTCCTGTCCCACTGGTCAGCAGCCAGCCACCACCTTTTACCTCCACCCAGTATCCACTCATAGCTCCAGGGACAGTAGGACTAGCGGTCAACTTGGGAACCCCTGAGGGTCTGCTGCCTGGGCCGGCAGAGGAGCCATGGGGCTGCAGCTCAGGGGGGCTGTCCTGTCTCGCCAGGTCCTGGGTGGGGCCTACGAGGAGTTCATCTTTGCCCCTCGACTGGATAACCTGCACAGCTGCTTCTGTGCACTGCAGGTGAGAGCGGGCTGCCAGACCCCCGGCACCGGGCGGTCTAGAGGGAGGGCTGCAGGGACCGGGTGGGGCCGGAGCTGAGCACCACACCCCGGGCTCCTGCCCGGCGTTGACTTGGGTAAAGAGGACCTGAGGTGCTTTTGCTTAGTGTCCCAGAGGGCAGCAGCACCCACACCCACCCTGCTTTCTCTCCATCCCTTCCTTCCCCTTGTCACTCACCTTCCACCCCAAGTCACTTCCTTCTTCCCCTTGCCGTCGGCATCCGCCTGTCCTGTTCCCTCTCCTGTGCCGCCTGTGCTGTTGCTGGAGGGGTCATGCGTGCCTGTAGCCTTGGGGAAATCTGGTCACCATCTGCCCTGTGACCTCAAGGTCTCTTTGTGAACTCTCTACACCCCTCCCTCCTCCCTGGACCTGTTCGAGGAAAGGAGTGGGACCAGCACTCTAATGAGGGTGTCCCCTGTCCCAACTGAAAAGACTCCCCAGGACATACAATTCTAACCACCACCACCCCCACCCCCCCCCAACCATCACCAGGCAGTGCCCTGAGAAGCTGGTCCTGAAAGCCCTTCCCCTGGTCCTGGGCGTATGGGCCCGCTGCTCAGCCTGAGCATGCGAGGTCAGGGGCTGGGCACCTGGAGGCAGTGGGGACAGCGACATTCTTGTCCTACCAGGCCTTGATCGATTCCTGTGCCGCCCCAGCCTCGCTGGCAGTGGAGCCCCACGTGCGCATGGTTGCGCTGTATGACAACGAAGAGGTGCGTGCGTGCGTGCGGGGCCTGGGGAGGGGGCCTGGGTCACTGCCATCCTGTGCCAGGCGTCTTCCACGGCACGGGGCCGCTGCTGAGCGGCCCTCTCATGCTCTCTCCTGGAGAGGCACAGGCCAGAATCAGCATCTTGTGCTGGGGGCTGGAGGGTGGCTATCTCCCAGCGGCTCCAGTGTGTCCACATGGAGTTAGGAAGGCAGGGTGGAGTGTGCAGCCATGCCTTCACAGGGCAGGCCCCACACATCCCACCCCACTGACACACACACCCCCCCCCCACTGCACACCCAGCGCAGCAGAGGCAGGGGACTGACCCTGCATCACTGCGTCACAAGGCCCTGCTGCCGCCACAGTACCAGTGACACAGGTCCAGGCTCCTGGAGGGTGGTGACTCAAAAGACCCCCGTCCCCCAGCACTCCATGGGTGGGATCCTGGACCATTCTGGACTTGGGGTCCTGGGCTGTCGGGTGCAGACCTCCCGAGCTGGCCCTGCTGTCGCCAGGTGGGGTCGGAGAGCGCGCAGGGGGCCCAGTCGCTGCTGACGGAGCTGGTGCTGCGCAGGATCTCCAGCTCGGCCCAGCACCTGACGGCCTTCGAGGAGGCCGTGCCCAAGTCCTTCATGATCAGCGCTGACATGGCCCACGCCGTGCACCCCAACTACCTGTGAGTCAGACCACTGCCCCGGAACAGCCTCCTTCAGGGCACCCCCAAACCTGGCTGGAGTCATTTCCCTGCCCCTTCTCTGCCGGTGCCGCCTGCTGGCTGCCCCCAGCCCAAGGTGGCATGTGGAGTGGGCTGCAGACTGATGCTGGCCTGTGGGAGAGGCTAGCTGGGGCACAGCCAGGGATTAGTGATGCCTGCTGGGAGGGAGGAAGAGGGCAATGTAGGTGCCTCCTGTTGGGCCTCACTGCCCTGACCTGCCCACAGGGACAAGCATGAGGAGAACCACCGGCCCTTATTCCACAAGGTGAGATGTCCCCAGCCTGCTCGGGGCCTGGGTGGCCTGCTCTCGTTCTTTCTGGGCGAGCCACCATCTACCTCGCTGACGGTCCCTGCCTCCCTTCCCTCCAGGGCCCCGTCATCAAGGTGAACAGCAAACAGCGCTACGCCTCAAATGCCATTTCCGAGGCCCTGATCCGGGAGGTGGCCAGCAACGTCGGGGTGCCTTTGCAGGTGAGGGTGGGGCACAAGCTGAGGAGCCCCGGGAGGGTTTGAGTCAAGGGGGTCCCAGTAGAGGGAGGAGGAAAGTTCTAGAAAGGGCCTGAGCAGGGCTCAGTGGTCATTGTGTGTGGTAGGCGCTGGCGGGTGGCCTTGGGCAACTCTTCCAACCTCACAGGGTCTTTGTGGCACCTTCAAATGGGGCCGGTAGTGATGCCCACTTGGCCAGGCTTCTGTGAGTGCAGCGTGCTCTTGGCCGAGTGGGGGTGTCCTCCCCGGCGCCGCCCTGCACCCCTCCATCACTCTCTGTCTCTCTCACACCCTGAGCTTCCAAAAATCAAGTGCATGGCTGGACAACCTAAGACACCCCCGCCCAGCGACTGCCTTTCCTCTTGTCTTAGAAATCACCCGCCTCATTCCTGCTCCGTGTGCACGCTGAGAGTGTGTGCATGCATGCATGCGTGCGTGCTTCCCATGTAAACAGCCAGTCCTGGCAGAGTTAGGACCAGGGTGCTGGCACCTTGATGCCCAGTGCCCCCTCTACTACCTACCCCAGACCCTGCTCTGGGCAGAGCCACAGCCTCACTGTCAAGAATCCTGTTCCTAAATAAGTACGGCTAGGACTTCTGTTTCAGCAGTCCACGATTCTCATTTTTTTCTTTATTTTTTATTTTTTTTAACCCTAACACTACCACAATTCTCTTTCTATGACCCAGAATGTCTTGTTCCCTGGCATTACTCTTAAGGGTCCTCATATGTACTTATTACCAGAATACCAAAAAAGTTACTTTAAATGTCAGCAGCAATATTTTCAAAAACACTAAAATTAGTGAACTTTTTTTTTTGAGGTGTGTGTGTGTGGTGGGGAGGGGTAGCAACCAAGAGGGCAAAGGGGTAGGGTGAACGCCCACCCTCTTTCAGGCATCTTGGCTCCTGAGTGGAGGACGGGGTGTGACAGGCAGAGTCGGACCCACCGGGCAGACACTGTGCCTCAAGGGCTGTCGTTTAGCGTTGGCGACGTGGCTTTCCCGTCACCTCCAGCCTCTGCGAGCTGGCGTGTGCCCCTGGCCGATTCTGACTGCGCGCAGATTCAAACTCTAGGGGTCACGAGAATTTGCCCAGGGGACTCTCCAGGTCTGTCGTCTTCACCAGCCCCTCTCCCTTCCCAGGACCTCATGGTCCGCAACGACTCCCCCTGCGGCACCACCATCGGGCCCATCCTGGCTTCTCGCCTGGGGCTGCGGGTCTTGGACTTGGGCAGCCCGCAGCTGGCCATGCACTCCATCCGGGAGACGGCCTGCACCACCGGCGTGCTCCAGACCCTCACACTCTTCAAGGTAGCTCCGCCCGCCCGCCCGCCGTCCTCAGACAGCTGCACCTCCCCACCCAGCAGGATTGATTGCTGTCACCCTGTCCGAGGGACTGGCCCGGCTGGCCGTAGGGTGCTGTGTGCAGCCTTCCCCTTAAAGCAGTGGGTCTCAACCTCCCAAATGTTGCGCCCCTTTCATACAGTTCCTCATGTTGTGGTGACCCCCCCTCAACCACATTTTCGTTGTTACTTCATTACTGTCATTTTGCTACTGTGATGAATTGGACAACCCCTGTGAAAGGGTCGCGACCCACAAGTTGAGAACCATGGCCTAAAGGCTCAGCCCTTGTCCGGCCCTCACCGGGAATGCAGAGGTGGGGTGGCGGTGCGGGGGTGGGGGTGGGGGGGTGTTGCCGAGCCTGGGACTGTGGTCAAATAGAGGAAGTAAGGGTGCCCCTTTCGGGGGGAGATTCCATTGGGGGAAGAGGTGCACAGCAGGGGCCCTTTGTCAGGCCCCCCCCATTCCAATCCACGTTGCTTCTCCTTTCAGGGCTTCTTTGAGCTCTTCCCCTCCCTGAGCCGCAACCTCCTCGTGGACTGAAGCCTGCTGGGAAGTTCCTTTCCACCCCTTTGCCCCAGAAGGTGTTTCACAGCTGAGCTAGCGGGTGCTGGGTGATTAAAGTGGAGTTTTTCATGCTCGCTCCCTCTGCCTGACTTGTTTGGAGATCGGCGGGTCGGGGATGAGCCTGGTGTGAGTCTCAGGGCCCAGAGAAGCAGGGAGAAGTTGGTGTGCAGGCCAAAGGCCCCTCAGCTCCCGGGAGGTGATGGAATAAGGACCACTTTCAAATCTTCCTCTCCTTTCTGGTGGGTGAGGGGGGGCTGGATCCACACTCATGCCGTGCCTCCCTCTTCCCAACCCCTCTCCCACCCCAGACTTCTCTTCCCCTGGAAGTGGCTCTAATCATCCCCAAACCAGAGCAGCCCCTTTGGGCCCACACAGTTGCTGCAGAGAGCAGAGCAGCGCCAGTTAGTATACTGTCGGCCTGGAAACGCAGACGGCGGCAGGCCGGTCTGCCCAGAAGCTAAGCCCTGCTCTCCCACCAATGAGCATCCGTCCCAAATGCTTGCCATGAGTGGAAGCTGGGCAGCCCCCGGGGGTGCTGCAGGTCATGTGCTGGGCGACTCACCAAAGGTGGGCAACTTGGGTTCACCCAGGGACGCTTCAGAAGAAAGCCCTGGCCACAGCTGCATGCAGCTCTTCTCTGACACGCGGCGTGCTGAGGAGGCCTGCCATGCACGATAGCGGCCACCGTTGTCAGTCAGTGCATAACCTGGGGCTTTTGTTCCAGTAAAACCATAAGCCAAAAACACAGGCTCGCCCCATGGAGTCATGCCAGCCCACAGTGACCCTGCAGGACCGGATAGAACTGTCCCCGGGGCTTTCAGAGGAGTAGGAAGCCCCTTCTTTTCCCCCGAGGAGCGGTGGTGGTTGCGAACCGCTGACCTCTCCAGTCGCAGCTGAACCTCCAGGACGACACTCACTCACAACAGGAGAGGGGAAAACAAGTGAACGCGCACGGGGCTTCAGAAAGTTTGTGGAAAACGGGACTGCGGGGGAATGGGACCTCCCCACCAGCTTTTTGAAGCCCCGCCCCCCTCGCGTAAGAGCACCTCATGAGGTGAAGTGACTTGACCCCGGCAAGGCAGAATCCGCAGAAGGCCCCCTCCGAACAGGCAAGCCGAACACAACGGAATGCTTGTGTTATTTCCTTGTCGAAAAAGCTCGTAAAATCCAGCACGAAGAGACGCGCGTGAAGAAAAAGCAAGCTGCAGAATCGCTTGGGGCTCGTGAAGTCATTAGTGCAAAACCGTCGAATCTGTCTTTATGCCTCAGGAAATGTCGGGGGGATGCATGCATGTTAAACTGCCAGCGGGTTTCTGGAATGGGGTGACGGAGGGCTTAGCCCCACGTGTCCTGGCCTCCATTTCTGTCAGAGAAGGCAAACATGGAGAGGGAGCGTGACCTGACGGCAAGCCGTACCCTCACCACTGCACGGTGTTTGTTGCCGCAGTGGGTGATGCCAGCCCGAAGGTCGGCAGGTAGAACCACCAGCCGCTCCTCAGGAGGAAGAGGAGGCCTTCTGTTCCCAGGAAGCGCCAGTCTTGGAACCCCACCCACGGCGCAGGCTGCCCCGCCGCATGAGGGGCGTGCACGGGGTTGCACCTGCTGAGTCGGCGTTGGCTCGAAGGCAGGGAGTTTGGTTCTGGTTTGGTTGGCCACCCGTGGCCTGGGGGACCTCCTCTTCAGCTCACCTGTTTATCTTTTCTTCAAATCCCAACTCAAGCATCACCTTTTGGGGGGGGTATAGGGGGCATCACTGCCCTCTGGTGGGAGTAGGAGTCCCAGCCTTGCTCCTGGAGAGCTGCTGCTGGATTTGAACCGCCAACCCAGTGGGCCGCAGTCCTGTACACAACCACTGCGCCATTGGGGCTCAGCCCCAGCATCGCCTTTTTAACCTTCTGGACCTCCCCCACGTCCCACCCTCAAATTCTCCTGTTTAAGAATTGCTTCTTGGGGCTGAGCCCCGTGGCGTAGTGGTTGTGCGCGGGACTGCGGCCCACTGGGACGGAGGTTCACTTCCAGCAGTGGGGCTGGGCCTCCTACTCCCACCACCGGAGAGCAGTGATGTTCATGGGAGGCACCACGGGGACAACCCTGGTGGGCCAGGGCCTCACAGCTCTCAGACTCCTGAAGCAGGTGGCTGCCTCACATCAATGCAGAGAGCAGGCCGCCTTGCCGGGACCAGGGCGTTTGCTGCCCTGGGCCCTGGGTGAGGAGCCCTGCGGGGCTACTGGGCCGCACGTTGCATCCCTAAGGTCAAGTCTCCCAACTGCTCTCTGGGAGGAGGAAGGAGGCTTCCTGCGCCCGTGAAGATTTGCAGCTCCAGAAGCCCACAGGGCAGGTGCACTCTGTCCTCTAGGGTTGCGGCGAGTGAGAACGGACGCGGTGGCTGTGCGTTTGATTTTGTTTGGATTCTGCATTGGGCTGAGGAGCCTTGCTGCCCCTGGGGTTAGGCATCAGGCTGCCAACTAACCACAAAGTTAGTGTGGTGGTGACATAATCTCCGGTCAACTTGAGGCTAGTGAGAAAATGAAGGGGTGGAGTCTAGCTGTCAATCAGGTCACCGAAGGATGCCTCCTTGTGGACGTGGCCTTCTCATGAGGATGCTGGGAATTTCCTCTCTTCCTCCCTGGAAGTGGGATGCACTCTGTCTGCTCCACATTCCCATTGACAAGCCACTCAGAGCCATGCTGATGGCAGCCAGAGCCATGAGAAGCTTCCACCGCCACTGGATCCACAGGGCTTCACCCACCAGCCTGTGATCTGCCTGCATTCGATATCTGCATGTGCTGTGTGAGTCTGAAGAGGATTTTACACACGAGTATTAGACACCTGGGCTAATATCAGACACATGGATTTGATGTGCGCTGGGATGTTTTCTTAAGATACAATTACTCTTTGAAAAGAGCCCTTTCTTGCTTAGCCCCGGTGGCGTCGTGGTTGTGCGTGGGACTGCAGCCCACTGGGATGGAGGTTCAATTCCAGCAGTGGGGCTGGGCCTCCTACTCCCACCACTGGAGAGCAGTGATGCCAAAAAAGAAAAAAGCTCTTTCTCATATATGTATGTGAGTGTTTATGGATTTGTTTCTAGTCAACCTGGACTACCACAGTTGGTATATCAAACCTACCAGCCAACCTAGCAGGGAGAGATGAAGCTCTCTGCGCTGTAAAGCTTGACAATCTCAGAGACGCTTAGATAGGCTCACTATATGTTGGAATCAACTTGATGGAAATAGGTTTGGGTTTTGTCTTTTTTGTTTTTTGTATTTGGGGGCATCACTGCCCTCTGGTGGTGGGAGCAGGAAGCCCAGCCTTTGCTCCGTGGAGCTGGAATTGAACCTCCATCCCAGTGGGCCGCAGTCCCGCGCCACCAGGGCTCAGCCCTGGGTTTTGTGTTTTATGTTGTCTAGTTTTCATTTTTGTTTCTTATTTGCTTTTATCTTGTTTTACTTTTGAATTTTTGTGTTTTTCTTTTTGTGTATTTTGCGGGGGGGAGGGTGTTGGGGTTTGGCCATCACTGTAAGTACCCTTGCCAGCAAAGCCGTCAAAGCACTCTGAGATGTGGCAATCTGCTTCTCTACAGAGTCTGTCTGGTAAACCCTGTGGGCTGGCTCTGTGCTTTCCTGTGGTGAGCTTTCCTGTCGTGAGCCCATCCACCCATCCTGTCGTGAGCCACACTCATTGTGCTGCTGTAAACTTGGCTTGTGGTTGGTTTGGCTTTCATTTTCATTTTCCTCCTTTTACAGGGCTCAGTGATTTGGGGAGGCGGTCTGGGAAAATGTGGATTTAGACAGCTGCTAATCCATTGGGGACCGAAACTGTTTTTTTCTGAAATTTCTCCTTGGGCATTTTATACCTATTGCCGATTTGTAATAGGACGTCCAGTTTGGGGTTTAAATTCTTCTCCACAATTGCCGATGCTCTTTCTAAGAGTACAATGTTGAAGGCGTTTGTAGAAGACGACTTTCAAGACCCCACCTGGGTCCTTTTCACATTCCCAGCTCCGCCTCCAGGACTGAGAGCCCCATTTCCGGCTGAGGGGGCGAAGGGGGTGGGGGCGAGGGCTGCTGTTGCCCAGTCTCCCTGGCTCTCCTGGCAAGTGGGAGACGAGGGAATTAATGCTCCAGGTCCCAGAGCAACCCTAGCCAATGACAAGGGTTTCTCTCCAGCCCACAGCTAATGCGGCATTCGTAGAAGTGAAAGTGATAGCGTTCTTGCCAAGATCAGGAACAAGACAAGGATGTCCACTCTCCTTAAAACAACAAGAAGCCCTACAGAAAATACAAAACCACAGATATCCAATTTCACATGAAACCAATGCCTCTATGCCTCTAGATACCTAGCTCCTGTACTGGGGTCGGGCTCATGATTCTGAAGTCTGCACTTAGCACTGACTCCAGCAGACTTCAAGGGGAGACCACACCCCTTTCTGTTTCAAACTTTCCCCAGGCTGGCTCCCCGCCCACCCCTACCTCACCCCCCACTCTCCTCCCTCTTCTGGATGAAGGTTTTCTATCTGACATAGGCTCTTGGCTGGGCTGCTTGGGGGAAACCTGAAAAGCATACGTTCCAATTCCTTTGAGATGGAAGAGAATCGGCCAAGAGGCCTGCTAAGCCATTTCTATTCAACACTGCACCGAGGTCCTCAGAGAAGGAAGGGTAAGGAAAGGGGTAAAATACATCATTAGAAAGCTAAGAACAAAACTGACTTCTGATATGACTGATTATGTAGGGAGTCCAGGAGACATACCACCTAAATTAGGAGTTTATCAAGATATCTGGCTGACGAAATCAATGCACAAACATCGATTCTGTTTCTACCTACAATGAGTGGTTTGGAAAATGAAAGTTTGAGAAAAATAACTGCTAAAAAGCATAAAATCAAGTATCTGCAAATAAATATGAGATATGCCAAGTCTCTAGAGAAAGTTATCAAACAAGATAAAGAGGGCCCAAATAATTTGGGAGATTTGTTTTCTTTGCAGCTGAAACCCAATTGTAAAAATGTCAGCTATCCCCCAAGTTAATACAGAGACTCGGCAAGTCTGATAAAAATGTCAACAGGTTCTCCCCTCTGCATGCTTCGTCTTCTGGGGGAGTTGACCAGCTGATTCTACAATATATATGTGAAAGGTTGGGATAGAATGCTGACTGCTGATGCCAAACAAAATGTGAGCTGGTCACACCACAATAAAAGAGTTGGAAAGAAACCAGGCAGCCATTAGACACCAGTGGGAACCATCCAAAGCTGGGGTTGCTCAGACCCAGGTCACCCAGACACAGGTGAAGGTCACCGTGGGTGTGCGCACCCTAGACCAGCAATGATGTCACACAGGTGCTGGACTTCAGTCAGTAAGAATAACCAATACCCTCAACCACACCTGTACCCCACCCCCCAACCTGTGGGAAGAACTTAGGGCTCTTCCACCATCATACTCCAAAATATTAAGAAACTATTAATAACCATCTCCCAACTCAGAAGCTTAGAGTTACTCACCCAAAGGTGTCAACTATCCAGAGCTCTCTGTCTCACACAGAAGAGAGGGCTAACTCCTTGACGTCAGGATACGGGTCTCTCCCCTTGAAAGCTGGAACTAAAACAAGTCTCCAGCCTAAAGGTCACCACCTCTGAAAGCTTTAGCTAGACAAGTGTCCAGCCCAAGAGCCATTAGGGGTAGGCTGCCGTCATCAAGAATCTTAGGTCACGCATCCTGTCACCTGCAGACCCCAATCGCATTCCCCCCCGATGACGTGGGTGCCCCTAGATCGTCCCTCCCTTCACTGTTACCTGTAGTACCACCCTTTGCTGTGACATAACCCCTTTCCTATAGTTTGGGGCTTGCACATCCCAAAGAAAGGGAGTAAGAAAGCCTTGGTTAAGAAGAAAAACTTCAAGGGCTGATCCCTGGTGGTGTCGTGGTTGGTGGGGGGGGGGGGGGGAGCTGTGGCCCACTGGCTTGGTGGTTCAAATCCAGCAACAGCTCTCCAAGAGCAAGGCTGGGCCTCCCACTTCCACCAGAGGGCAGTGATGCCAAAAAAATTCCTCTCCACGTGGACCACCCAGCGGGGCTGAGGTGAGCGTATTACCATGAAATGTGTCTGATTCCATTATTTCTCTCTCTCATGCTCTCTGTGACTTTATTATAATTGATTCATTATCGCCGTGCAATTGCGCCTGCCAGCTGCCTGATGTTCTTGTTGGAGGCTGGCTCACCTGACCCCGGCTCACGTGGGGATGGAAGGGCTAAATGGCGCAGACTGAGGGCAGGCCCCTCAGGTGGCTGTCTTTTCAGGTTGGGGGGTGGGAGCTCTTCCCCACGAGCTGGGCACACACCTGCACCCTCTCGGGGCTCACACGCTCTTCTTTTGGGGTTTGTTCCGGGACTCTGGGTTTTATGGACTCCTCTTGACGGCCATTCCCAGGATCCCCACCGCGCAGTGTACTGTCTGCGAGTGTACGCCCACATCTTCCCTCCCCCTCCCAAAAGTCCCCCCAGATTTACAGAAGTGCTTCTGCCGGGCGAATTCCTTCAGTGTCGAGCAGCAGGACCAGAGCATCCGGAATAGCCCAGACAATTTGAAAGATGATAGGGCGTGAGAGGATGACCCGACCTGCTCCCCCAGCTTATTATAAAGTATAATAATTAAGACATTATTGGTGCAAGGAAAGATTGACCCATAGAACGGAACAGACACCCACGACTATATGGGTGCTGGATTTATGGGAACATGGCATTTTAGGTCATCTTTTCAATAAATTGTGCCGTGGTAATTGGAAAATGAAATTCCAATTCTCACCGTACACAAAATCAGTTGCAAGCTGATTGTAGGCCTAAATGTAAATGGCAAAAACTGCTGACTGTGTGGTTTGTAGCCCATAAAGCATCAGGCGCTCTCTCTCTCTCTCTCTCTCTTTCTCTCTCTCTCCCTCTCTGAACCATGAGAGGCAGGAGGAGAAAGATGCGAGTGTGCCCGCAGCTCAGAGAAGGCTGAAGCCACAGACTGTGTGCATCCTAGAAGACAGCTGCAAGGTCAGCGGTTGGAAGCCACCACCCGGTCCGAGGGAGAACCACAGGGCTTTCTCTTCCCATAAAGAGTGGCGGTCTCCGAACCTCAGAGCCGCAGATCCGCTCTGTCCTCTAGGATCGCGGCGAGCCAGCATGGACTCACTGGTCGTGAGCTTGGGCTTTCTTCGCACTGACTAGAAGTTCTGCTGCCTTAGATCGAGAACTTCCATTGTGTCCCGTCGCCACGCACACTCCACCAGGCCCACCTGGCTCACACCAAATCCATCCCTTTTCAGCCTTTGCCGTAGACCCTGGGGTCTCAGGACTGAAGTCTAGTAGCTGAAGAATACAAATTTTAAAAGACGTGTAGACTCTCTTGGTGACCTTGCTGAGAGAGAAGATGTAAACAGGAAACCAAAAATACTTAATAAGAAAAGAAAACATTGGTAGACTTGACTTCACTTAAAAGGAAGTTGTCTCTCAAAAGTGACTTGTCTGGTGGGGAGACTGTAGAGTCAGAAGACAAACCACAAAGTAAAAGAAGGTGTTTGGGAACATACGATGGGCATAAGGCTCATATTCAGAGTTTATTTGTTGCAAGGGGCCATTAGTGGGTTCCGTCCCCCGGTACAACAGAATGGGACACTGACCGGTTGGGTCAGTCTGAGCTGACGAGAGGAATCCAGAGACATTCATGTGTATGTGTATAAGAGACCTGTGGGCTGAGCCCCGGTAGCATAGTGGTTGTGCGCGGGACTGCGGCCCACTGGAATGGAGGTTCAAATGCAGCAGCAAGGCTGGGTCTCCTACTCCCACCACCAGAGGGCAGTGATACCCCCCAAAAACAAACAAAAACAAAAGCAAAACAAAAAAGAGCTGCGTATAAAAGAGCAATTGTCTATTGAGAAACATCCCAGCCCAGTCCAGATCAAGTGACATAAGTCTGATATTAGCCGATATGTCTGCTACCAATCAATACAGTTCTCTTCAAATTTATGCAACACATGCAATGATGCCGAATGCAGGAAGATCACAGGCCAGTAGATGGAAGGTCTTGTGGCTCCAGCAGTGGGGGAAGCATGTCAGGACTGGCGTGGGTCTCCACATGGCTCCTTCAGCTCCAGGACTCTTTTGTGGCTCCATGTGTCTTATTAAGAGGAATGTCTCACAGGGAGTGTCTGTGTGTCTCCCCTCAAGCGAGGGGAGGTCATCAAACTGTGGCCTGATCAACAGGCTAAACTCCACTCCTTTACACATACTTTGACAACAGACTATGTAACCACCATACCGGTCCTGCACCAGCCTCACGATGGTTATGTTTGAGGGCATTGTCGCAGCCAATCTGTGCAGCCGCTGTGTCACTCCATCTCACTGAGACTAACTAGTACAAAATCTGTGCATCAGGCACCATACTGGAAGCTTCTCCTCAACTGGTGTGGTTGTGGAAGCCCCCGAGTCCACATTGTCGGCAAGCTGCTGGCTTAGAAAGCTGTAGAAGCTGTCCAGTGGAGGGAGATGACAGACTTCGGCTCAAGTTTCGAACACTGGAGATGAGATGATGTTGAGGTGGATGCAGGACCCAGAGCAAAAGAAGCAACTTCATCAGAGCACTCATACGGATCGGATGCAGACCCTACCTTGAGGGAACGCCCTAGTCTAAGATGGTGCAAGAGCATGACTTGAGTAAAGATGGTGAGGATGGAGGAGACTGGGGTAAGGGATGGTTCCAGTTGTACTATCTTGTAAGGTGACGACTCAAGCTAGACCTCCCCCGAATTCCACCTTCAGGTATATAACCAGCAACTTAGTCCCAAGGGGGACCATAGCCACAGGCATAGAAAAGCTAGGATTTACAACACATCACAAAATGGAGAATAATT